>JBAMAX010000605.1:0-33193 GCA_037043745.1 Chymomyza amoena
TAAATTTTCCAATGATATTACATAGCCTATTCGCGGCCCAAGAAGCTTCTGAACATTTTAAAAAAAGTCCCATTAAAATCGAACAAAGGGTTTGGCGTCCAACCCCGGACAAACAGACATACATTTTTTTTTAAATATAAGACTAGCCGGCCTCCGCTGCGCTCCGGCACGCTCGCTTCGCTCGCTGGGATCTTTCCGATTGGAAAACATAGTACGATTGATCGATGAGTGGATTAATTTCATCATAAAATTTTCAACCACTCGCCATCTTTACATTTTAACCATGTTTGATGGAGATAATAATAATGTTAACCTATAATGGCGACAGGATGTCATTTTTTTTATTTTTTCACGTTCCCTCAAGACAAACCACAGAATGAAAAATATTGCGTAACGCGCCGTCCGCGAAAGCCGCGAAACAGGAGTGTGGAAGGCTTCGCGGCTAACTTTGCGGCGTTCGCGCCCGTGAACACACCATGAAGGTATAGTCGATAAATAAAAAAATTTTTTAAATTTTTAACTTAATGTTTTAGTTCATACTTTTTATAGGTAGGTTAGGATAAGTTAGGCTTTAGTATATTATAGTGTACTTACTATAATGTGTTTTATGAAGTTTTACGAAGTATTCATCTACGTTTACAAGAATTAAAAATATCTCAAGAAGTTTTTGGTGGACTTGCGATAGACGAAATATATATGGTGTTTTATGAAGTTTTACGAACAATGTTTCCTATCATTTTATGTTGGGCGGTTACAGCACATACAGCTGCGGTGAAAATAATAGCACCATAGGATGTTGCGAAATTCAAAGTTGTAAAATTTTGAAAATAACTGAATTTTTTGAACATAAAATGATTTTATTCAATTAATCACTCTATTAATATATTTGTAAAAAGAAAGGACTCCATATTTCTTGAGTATTTCAAAATATATTCACTTATCATAATGGTTAGGTCCAAAATAAGGCGGTAACAAAAATAGCACTATCCAGTCACAATGGCGAAAACAACAAATTAACTTAAAAATGTAAAACAAAAATACTTTTAATTCAAAACTATGATATTTAACTAGTGTGTTAATATTTGGTTGAGTATCCTTTATTGCCTATTACGGCCGCACAGCGCCTTGACATGGAATCCACTAAATCCTGGCATCTAGAAATAGGAATCCTTTCCCAACTTTCTTTCACAACCATCCAAAGTGCTTCATTTGATGTTGGGTTGCAGGTGTGAACTGCCTTTTTCATATCAGTCCACAAATTCTCAATTGGATTGAGATCCGGGGACTGTGGAGGCCATTCCATGACGGTTTTGTCCGCAAACCACTTTTTAGCTTTCTTGCTCGTGTGCTTGGGGTTATTGTCCTGCTGGAAGACCCAAACTAATGGCATTTCATCCTCTGCATGTGGTAGCATTACATTTTGCAGGATATCAACGTAGACGTGCTGATCCATGATCGTCTTAATCCAATGAATCGGACCTACTCCATAATACGAAAAGCACGCCCATATCATAATATTGGAACTCCCGTGCTTCACCGTTTTTTTCGTGTACACTGGTCTGTACTTCTTATTTGGTGGTCTCCGAACGAAAGTACGAGATCCTGTGCCTCCATATAACACGATTTTACTCTCATCTGTCCACAATATATTCCTCCACTTTTCCACTGGCCATTTGGAGTGTTGCTTGGCAAACTTCATGCGTTTAGCTACGTGTTTACTGGTCAATAGTTGCACTTTTCTCGGACTACAAGCATTTAAATTATTTTCCCGTAGCGTAGTACGTATAGTTTCAACAGATGCAGAATTTTTTAAATCTTTTTTAAGCTCTGTTGCTGGCTTAAATGGCTCTTTCTTGCTCTGTCTTACCAGACGCTTGACGAGCAATGGCGACATTACGGATTTTCGCCCACGAGACTCCACTTTTGGGACAAATTTCTTGGCGTTACTGATCATTTTGTTGGAACAGCCCATTATACGACCTATTTTGGCGAATGTTTTGCCTTCTTTTAGCATTTTTTGGATAACTTTCCTTTTTTCATCACTGCAATGCTTTCCGCGACCCATATTAAAAAAATGGCTATTAATTTTGTTTTTAAACTATGTTTTCCTTTAAAAAATAACTTTTTCTAATAAACACGAGGGTTTCGCAATAATAATTTTCGCGCAAATGCTTTTTTTCTATGACAACATGTACTTAGTGCTATTTTTTTCACCGCGCTATTTTGCATTCTCCTTTCGATTTTGCTTCTTCTGAGAAGAACCGTTATCATTTTTGTTCTTTTTCTTGCTCTCCCAAATCAGAGAGACTGTCAGTAAGGCAAGAGAAAAGAAACTGCAAACCAAAATTCTTTTAGTCAAGTTTTACTGTAAAATAAAGTGAGCTGCTTATTTTGGTGCTATTTTTTTCACCGGCACTGTAAGTTGCAAAGGACGACAGTTGAAAAAGCTGCATATTTGCAGACATTCGGTTAATCTCCCCACTTTCACTCCACACAACTTTTAAAAGGCTTAACCGATTTTCATCCAACATGTCTAGGAACACTCGCACATAAGTCACCTTTAATACAAAAATACTAAATTGAAATCACTGCATGCGTTCGGGAGTTATGATGCCATAGACAGACAGACATTAAATGATTGGCAAGCCCATTGGCATTTTATATGGCTATACGTACATCTAATTGCATAATTTGTTGACAAGCACCATTATCGTATTTAATAGATTTGCTGTATTTTTAGCTTCAAATGGCCATTACTTCTAAACGAGAAGAGATAGAGCAAAAATAACCTCAGATTCGAATCAGTGACGTCGTCAGCTACAATAGGACCAAATTTTAAGCCAATCGGACAAAGTTGATGTTTTTCTCCCCACTTTTACTCCCCACAACTTTTTAACGGCTCAACCGATTTTCATCAAACATGTCTAACAACACTCGCACATGATTCACCTTTAAAACAAAAAAAAAACTAAATTGAAATCACTGCATGCGTTCGGGAGCTACGATGCCATAGACAGACAGACAAACAAACAGACAAACAGACAGACACGTCAAACTTATAACACCCCTCTTTTTGCGTCGGGGGTTAAAAAATAGGATCTAATGTGAATGTTTGATTACTCTAGCTCTTACCATCTCTGAGATCTAGGCGTTCAAACGGACAGACAGACGGACATGGGTACATTTTCGGTTTGCACAAACTTAATATACTCTTTGTACCATACGGTACAGGGTAGAAAAATATGCATTTTGATCTAAGTGTTTGGGAACTATTAAAAACTTTCGAATGTGACCTTTAATTACGACCATAAACAAACGATATACAACGAATTTTTTTACGGAAAAAATTTTTTTTTGGTCGGTAAGTCCTATGGGGGGAGCTGTACCGATTTTAATCAAATTTGGCACAAAATGTTTGGTCAGTAATTTTAGTTTGTGGCTTTTTTGACCACTGTGCGCTGTGGAGTACAATTGCAACGTTTGTTGGGGGGGCGCAGTGCAAAGAGACTTGACGAAAATGGAAAGAATTTGTTTGCTGGGTAGCGCATTGCAATACACAGCAAGGAAAGCTTTGATGATTTGAAAGCTTTTTTGACCGTTGACCGTGAAATGCAGAATTTGAGTGTCAACTGTAAAGCTTTATCTTTGTTATTATTTTGTTGTTGTTGCTGTTGTTGTTTTTTGGCAGTTTAAAGCTTTTGCACTTCTTCGGCTGCGTTTGCGCTTCATCTTCGATTTCGATTTCGGATTTCGATTTTGTAGGCGTGCTGCAGCTTCCGTCCGGCGTCCAACGTCAACGTCGACGTCGCTGCTGCCGCCAAGCTTCTAGCCCTTGTTGTTGTTACTGTTACTGTTGTTGTTATTGTTTTTTTTTTTTACCGCTGCGGCGGCTGCTTATGTTTTGCGGTTGCTTTTTTGTTGCCTTTTTTTTTGAATTTGGCCAAGTCCAAGTTTAACAGCGCGCCAGAATCAAGTTCAGTCGCGCCGCAAACGCGTTGCGGAAATGTTTTGTCGTGTAAATCGGCTACGGAAACGTGCATCCGAGAGCGTCTTTCGTAATTTGGCAGTAATTCTAGTGACGACTGCAGCTGTCCCAGCTCCTGCGGGATTACGTTTGGCGGCCGTTTGAAATTAAACGTCGTCTAAAATTTAATTACGTGAAAATCTCTCCTCCTCCTGTCTAATACAGCGTAGGTAAAACGCGCGCAATAATTGTTAATTATTTTTTTTTAATTATTTGATGTGTTTAGTTAAAAAATAAATAAAAACAAAAAAAAAATGGTTGGTTACGTATTTGTTCCTGCTGACTGCTTGTCGTCGTCCTTGTTGATGGTTTTGTTGTTGCTGTTGCCATACGGCACGGTTTGAAGGTCATTGCGCACGAAGGCGTGATGAAGGCCAAAGGCAACGACGACAACAACAACAAACACAACAACAAGGACAGCACCTAGCAATCAAATGTCAAAGGTTAAAGGCGCGCCAAGCAGCGCTTAAAAAGGATTCATTTGGCTTATTAAATGAATTTTTTTTGCGGCAGTGTAAAAGTTTCGCAAAGGACTTATAACGATGTAGAACATTATTAATTAGCCAGAAAATAAAAAATGTGATTTAGTCGAGGCGTTGCCCGATAGTGGACGTGGACTATGCTGCACCCAATTTTCCCAGAAACGTTTTTTCGACTATGAAGCTTCCTAGCAAATATTGTTTTCAACCGGGTGGCCTCATTCCTGGTTATTTTATCGTCCCTGGTAACGCTACTAATGGTATCCCTTTTGGCCGTTTCACAAATTAATCAAGACCGTGACCCTAAAAAAAAAAAAGTGCTCAAAAACGTTGCTGGATCAGTTTTTGAACTAGAAGGCTTGTGACAAATAAATGTACATCTAATTCGATCTTTTTTAGACGGTTTTAAAATAACACCCTCTCGAAAAATGTTTGTTTTTTTAAATTTCCTGCAATTTAGCACGATTAAAGCTATTTGATTGAAACTTTCAAGATAAATATTCTGAGCATTAATTTATTTTCATAGCAGGATCTTTTTTAAAGTGTTATTTTTTTTTTTTTTGTTGAAGGTTTCTGGAAAGTATTTAAAGTGCATGCCCTATGAAATAAAAATAAAGCTTATTGAATTTAATCTGTCATAAGCTATCCTGAGAGTTTATAGAGTGTGATTTCTTTTGTAAAATTGTGCAAATCGCTAAGTAAAGCGCTAAAACCGAATCCCAGAAATTGTATATTATATTATGTCAGGTGAGATTAGTTTCTTTTATTTTTTTGATATCGGGAGAGGACTAAAAGTTCTACATGGATAATTCATAATATCGTAACCAAGTTTTGCATTCGGAAGTTTTTTAGAGAAACAAATCGCTGTACTAAATTTCATCAAAATCTCGATGGTAAAAAAGCCTTTTTGGTGCAAAATTCGTCTATTTATACTCTGTACCAAAAGGTAGAAAGGGCTTACTAGATTTTTGCAATGTGTGTAACGGTCAGAAGGAGGCGTGGCAGATCCCAAGTCCTTTATATCAAAATGCTTATCATAACCTCGGATAGCGATTGAGCCATGTCCGTCCGTCTGTATAAACGTTTAGATCTTGGGGACTGGAGGAGCTAGAAACTTTAACAGCTGGTGCGCATATTTCCTCAGAAGATGAAGTTTGTTAAAACATGTTAATATCTTTCCCCGATCCACCTCAGTTAATTAAACCATAATTAATATAAATTAAGGTTGCTTCAGGGTTCACAGGGTTTGTGTCTGCTACAAAAATTAAACAATGGAGGAATCTACTCATCCAATTGATATGTCTTTGGACGAATATAGCAAGAAATTTGTCAAAATATGTAGCGGAAATGATTTTTAGACGTCCTTGGAACCAGCGCAAAGGCGAACCTGGCTCACACAAAAGAACTATGCATCCAGGGAAGGCCTATAATAATAGGTGGATACAAAAGTATCCAACATACGGAAATGGATCATATAAGCAGTCGGTCTTCAAGCAGAAATTCAAAGAAAATGCAACTAGGTTACTTCGAACAATTCGAATATGCAGAATAAGTTTTACAATAAGGCGTCTGCTCAGCCAAACAATAGCACGCTAACTCTAATAAAAAACGATAAAAAATTCATTTGTTCTGAAGATTTCAGGAATTTTATGTTCTTACTGCAAAAGGGCGCAGAGAAAAAGATTAACTCGAAAGCATCGTCGAACAAGGAATTTTTTAATATTGCATTGAACTCGCTTTGCTCCACTTGTACTAATTTAGAAGCTTCTACGAACATCAAAATTTAATTTCCAAATATTATACACAAAATGTAATCTTGAAAAAAATATAAAACACTAAATAAAAATAGTTTGACGCAGCTTCGTCTTAGCTCACTAGCAGCTTGAACCATTTGTGAATTATAGGCCCAATGAAAAAAAAATCAAAATTATTCATGTTTAACAACGAACCAAAAAAAATTTAAAATATATTAATACAAAAATGGCGGACGTAAAGTCGGGCGCGGACGACTTTAGGATACCCTGTACCACTAGCTTGTAATAAAGTCCGATTTCTTCACAAAAAACCAAAAACAAGAATTTTTAAGCAAAAATTTTTTCTTGACCGATCGTTCCTATGGGAGCTATATGATATAGTCAACCGATTTCAATAAAATTTGACACAGTGCTTAAATACCTTAAAAAAGATATGAATGCCAAATTTATTTCAAATATCTTTACAAACAAACAAAACACATCGAATTTTGTATAAAAAACGTGTTTTTGGACCGATTGGTCCTATGGGAGCTATATGATCTAGTCAAACGATTTGGATTAAATTTGGTACAGTGCTTAGGAACTATAAAATACTCACGAATGTCAAATTTGATCCCAATATCTTACAAACAAACGAAACACACAACAAATTTTGTTAAAAAATCGATTTTTTGGAAGATCGGACCTATGGGAGCTATATGATATAGTCAACCGATTTTGTTCAAATTTGGCACATTGCTTAAGTGGTCTAAAAAATTTCCAAACGCCAAATCTGGTTAGGATATCTTTATTAAAAAACGAAATATAGCCAATTTTTCTTTAAAAAAGTTATTTTGGCCGATCGGTCCTATGGGAGCTATATGATATAGTCAACCGATTTTGATCAAAATTGGTACAGTGATTGGGAACTATAAAAAACTTTTGAATATCAAATTTGGTTACGATATCTTCATAAACAAATGAATTATCCATCTAAAACGTTTTTTTTTTGTCGAGGTCGTCTCAAACACCCCCATGGGAGCTATATAATTTATCCCCGATATCAAAAAAATAAAATAAACTTGCCTCCTATGGAATAATATGGGATCTAATGTGAAAGTTTGGTAACTCTAGCTCTTACCATCTCTGAGATCTAGGCGTTCACACGGACGGACGGACGGAACAGACGGACAGACGGACGGACAGACGGACAAGACGGACAGACGGACATGGGTATATCGACTTCTCTATTCACCCTGATCATATTTTAGGTAACTTTGGGGTGTCTCCGACGTCTCCTTCTATATGTTACATACATTTTCGGCTTGCACAAACTTAATATACCCTTAGTACCATACGGTACAGGGTATAAAAATCGTCATAACTATTGAAAATACAAAAAAAAAAAAATATAGAAAAAATACATTGAACTCGCTTTGCTCCACTTGTACTAATTTAGAAGCTTCTACGAACATCAAAATTTAATTTCCAAATATTATACACAAAATCTAATCTTGAAAAAAATATAAAATACTAAATAAAAATAGTTTGACGCAGCTTCGTCTTAGCTCACTAGCAGCTTAAACCATTTGTGAATTATAGGCCCAATGAAAAAAAAAAATGTTTTTAGGCAAATTCGTTGCCCGGATCTGACACACTTGCTGTAGTTCATTCCATTGTCGGGAACCGCCTCGACTGACTGAGCCACATTTCTTTTGTTTGTTTATGAAGATATCGTAACCAAATATAGCAACCATATGTCTTTTGAAGTTCTTAAGCAACATATCATATTAAGTTGGTATGTAGTGGATGGTTCGGGATCTATTAATGATTTTCAAAGCTAATAATGGCATTTTCGCATATAGCTTCCGGGCTTAAACTATAATAATATACCGGTGCAGGGCCGGAACGAATGTTTTCTTATAAAAATTAAACTATTTTCCACTAAGGACTATCAACTCTAGCCGTGACTCCTAAAAGAGGTAAACCGGTGAAAACCTCTCGACGTAACTTTATTTGTCAGATTTCTATAGAAGCTGACCGTGATGTTTTTGTTTTTTCTAGCGCGATGATTAGCGAAAGTAGAATCCGATATATCGGTGCAGGGCCACCATGTTCGCGGGTCAGCCTGAAGGGATTTTTAAAGTAGGGGCCCGATACAAATCCTGGCCACTTAGATTTCTGGATATCTATAGATCTAGTCGTGAGCTTGTATCTCTCTCTTGTAACTTTGCTCACAAACTTCTGTCAAAGAAATCTTTCGCCTAATCTGTCTTGTTACATTTATCTTTTATTTTATGGGCTATTTTGTAATCGATCGAATATATAAAACCTATGAATATCATTTCCGATCCTCCTTACTGACGTCTTAGACGAATTCTACTCGATTCTAATGCTTCAAAACTAAATGTTAAAAAAATATTGCGTCCAAGTAAACGTTTGTTCATGTTTCATCTGTCCAAACAAAGCTCCACTCCCATGTAGAACACTTATCAAGACACCTAGCCAGCCATATAAGTTCAAATATTGACCAACAGATATAGTCGCCACTATACTAGATAGTAGTACCTCGTGTATTTGCCAAAGTTAGTACCAAATTCCAAGGCTTGGCTCATGCGCTCTGGGTTGGGATTGGCGATACGGAGAGCTCTTTGCGCGGTTTACTCAGTGATTAGCGCAATGGTGTTAAAGTTAAACATCAAATAGAGGAAATGTCAAAGACACGTTGAGTTCTTGGATCTTGGATCTCGAAATAAAGTGTTGCTGCTAGAGCTACTTGGCCACTTGGCCGGCCACTTGGGGAACAGTGGCGTCTTATGTAACCAGATAATCAAATTTTGTGGCAGTTGGTCAATTGTTGTTGTCTGCCGGCCGACCTCCACCTCCATCAGTGGACACAGTGCATTGCTCTATGATTGCTGCACAAAGCCAGGTCTCTGTTTTTTTACAGCCAGATCTTGGGCAGATCTTGGCTAGAGCTGCTTATTAGCATGCAGCAGGGATTTTCGCATCCTCATAAATGCCAGCCAAGTGACGATTGCAGCACAAAAGCGATGCATTTTGTCGGGAATATTTTTTTTGTTTGGGACAAGGTCATTTATTTGTCACTCTTTGTGGGAGCACCTTGGTTTTGGTCTTATACTTTAAGATAAAAAGATATATTTTTTCTCTCATTTTGAAGTTTTTTTTTTTATTTTACAGCGGTTTTCGAATATTTTGGAGCACAATTTTGTAGGATAATTTTTCAGAGATGCATTGTATTGTATTAAAACCAAAATATTATGCATATTTTGAGCTGAAAAAATGGCGTACGTAAAGTCGGGCGCGGACGACTTTGGGATACCCTGTACCACTAGCTTTCAATAAAATCCGGTTCCTTTATAAAAAACCAAAAACAAGAATTTTTAAGCAAACATTTTTTTGACCGATCGTTCCTATGGGAGCTATATGATATAGTCAACTGATTTCGATTATTTTTGACACAATACTTTAATACCTTAAAAAGATCTGAATGCCGAATTTAATTCAAATATCTTTACAAACAAACGAAACACAACAAATTTTTTTGCAAAAATCGAATTTTTGGAAGATCGGCCCTATGCTATATGATATAGTCAACCGATTTTGTTTAAATTTGATGCAATGCTTGGAAACTATAAAATACTTTCGAATGACAAATTTGGTTACGATATCTTTATAAACACACGAATTATTCATCTAAAACTTTTTTTTTTTTCGAGGTCGTCTGAAACATCCCTATGGGAGCTTTGTAATTTAACCACGATTTTAATAACGCCACCAAAATTTCCTTTTCAACTGCATATAGCGCCTGTAAAATTTAAAGAACATCCGAAAGTATTTGATGGACGTAATAACAGGTCAATGGTCTAAATTTTCACTTTTTTGACTGTATTTTTCTACATAAACTTTGAAAACTTATTTCTAATCCAACTAATTATGGTTCAAAAATGCTCAAATTTATCTAAATATGATTTCAAAAAAAAAATATACAGGGGTGCCACAGAAAACCAATTCGATTCAATTTCGATGCAATTGCAATTCTTGGTGCCACAGACATGGCTAACAACGGTTTTAAAACCGCTCAAAGTCATGTATGTGGCACCAAGAATTGGAATTGAAATCGAATTGGTTTTCTGTTGCACCCCTGTATAGTCGGTCTAAATAAATTTGGTTCATTTTAAATTTTAAAAAATATTTTATCAGTCGTTTCCTAACCCGAAAAAGCAGTCAATAGTTAAAAAAAAAAATTTAATTTGGAATATATTTTTGCCAAACTTACGTATTGATAAGGCGCTATATGCAGGTAAAAATTAAGCTTTTTTAGAGGTGGCGTTATTGACATCGGCTGATATTGCAAAATGCCACCCTAATGTATATCTATCTTTGAGATTTTGATATATTTTCAAAAGAACTTATTTCCAATGTATAGAACCCTCATTACCCTCAGGTCTTCTTCGATGAGCTCCGCGAAGCTTAGCTTACTATAAAGGGCCCATCCCGGGCCTTATATCATCCACCATTAATTGGCAGATTTCTATAGATTTGCGCCAAGTTGAAGAGTATACAAACTTCGAGCATTTGTTTTATAATCGCATTCAGCGCGTACGGTCAATGGCCGGACGGCCGGGTCTATACTAAGTATATGTAGCGGGTAGTAGGTAGGTCTGTCTGCTCTGCAATTCCCACAGCCCGCTTCCGAAAATGCAATTTGGCCCTTAACTGATTTAATGTGATCTGTGATGATGTGTGATGTGTGTTGTACCAGAGACGACTGACAGTACTGACAGTCCACTTAAACTTGACCCCAATTGGAGTTACGATTCTGGTTATAAAGCAGTTCCAGATATCAAGGACAACATACATTTCCTTAGCCTTAATAGTATCTTGTGTTCGTTGGTTCGTTCGTTGGGTCATTAAATGCTCATGACAGCCACGACAGTGAGACAGCATATATGGTTTGTATGTACTTGAAATAAGTACATTATATACTACCTATAGTAATTATATGAGATTGTAGTTAAAGAGCTTTTTGACAAATTTATTTATATAAATACTTGTAAGTAGTATTTACAAATTGTTTCGACTTAGAATAATCTCCATAGACGACTAGTCTGTCTATACTTGACGACTATCTGATTGATTATCTGCCATGTTCCCTCCCCATGACATTGAATACGCTACAATATAAACAGACCTACCTACCTACATATATGTAACACAAACCATCCCAACAAATTATATAGTATATATGTATGTGCAACAACAACAATAACGACATCTGTTTAAAGCTCTTTAAACCAGTTTGGATGCGTCGTCGCTGTTGTGGCGCCGCTTAAGTGAAGGGTCTAGAGCAGGAGTGGTGGAACTAACCCATCATGTAGCAAGTAGATACAGTCAAACCAGAATTTATGCAGCCACTTTTGAAAATACATATAAAAAAATTGAAATTTATAGTTGGGACAGAAAAGAACTTGAAAATATTGGAAAATGTCACGATGAATAAAAAAAATTGCCTAGCTGGCGATCTAATTTTTTCTGTTAATCAGAGCTAATATTTTATTTATATGTGGAGTTTTAACAAAAAAATCCATAATCCAGAAAATGTCATTATCTTTATCCCACAATGACAAAAAGTATTGCGATCTGAGGAAGGGTAACACTAACTTAAAAACATATAGCAGGCAGGGGCTGACCTCTGAATCGGGGACTTTTTCCGCTGGGCCTGGAGCTTTCGGAGGGGCCTGGAGTCGAGAGTCATTCGTAAAGTTTATGGCTTAAAAAAAATATAGTAAATTGTCATTCTACCAGAGCTCCGTAACATACTTTATTGTTTAACCATATCGAATGTTATTATTATGAGCTATGGAGTTTTAACTACGACCCAGAGTTCTCTGGCAAAACAGTTGTCCAAAATACCAGAGCTGAGTGTTCCACTAAAGCTTCGAGTTTATAATTTGCTAAGCTAAAAAATGAAGCACTATTGTTTTCGGCACAGCTGTAGCTTGTTATGGAGCTCAAGGATCCATCAGAAATACTTAAAAGTACCCGATCTATTTTCAGGCTGCCTAAGAACTTCTCCCATCTAGACAGCTCTCTTTGGTCCTGTGACACTTTCAAGCATAAAGAAAAATTAATAGGTTACTGGACTCGAGCTCTCCCCCGGGGCCCGGATATTCTCTTTACGACCCTGAACATGGTGCACATGTTCCGAGAAAAGTCGCGGTTATATGCCAACTATCCCAATGTACATATGTTTATTGGGATATATCGCAAATAATCTTAAATACCTTAAAATTCGGCTTAAAGATTTTTGTAACTTTTTATTCTTAAAGTAATTTTCGAAAGTTGAAAAAATTTCAAAAGGTCTCAGAAGTTGCATTCAAACACAATTTAAGTTCCATAATCGATATTTCTTGGCTAGCGATAGCAAAACCGCTCATAACCTCTAATCCAAAAAGTAATCGTTCTTTTTACTATTTATTTATTTATTTTGCAAAATTATCAAAAACAAATATATTTTTATGATTTGCAGATTTTTTATTTAGAGATGTCTTAGACCTGTCAAGGAGTTTAGTCAGTCATCATGTGGTCCGCTTTTCTGTCAGTCTTTTGTTTTGATTATCGCCGTTTATTGTAGCAGATTTTTAAAACTTATTTTTTAAGCCTTTTTGTAGAACTCCGGTGTCTTTTAAGCCTTTCGTTATAGCGGCCTGTGTGCTTATTTAATTGGAGATCGACAGTCTTCGGTCTGAGCGTATGGTGCAATGTCGAATTCCTTACATACCAGTAATAAGTTTTGTTCTGGAGTATCTGAATACTTGAGCGTTTCGAACGAGCCGTCATACCGCAGATATGGATGGCGTATCTCCAGGTTGGAACCACTACCATTTTATAAAAGGCTCTTTTGCATCGGATTGGGAGACGGTTACGATGGTTCATGAGTCAGTTCATTTTAGACACCTTTAGCCGGCAGTTTTTGAATGTGCTTTTTATACATGTTGTCTAAAGGTCAGTTTGCTATCAAGGGTAACACCTCGGTATTTAGCTTTTTTTTTTACCTACCAGACTCAAAAGTTTATTTCATTCCTACCTTTATAATCGATCCTCCCATTTTAGTAAATAATGTTGCCATTTTCTTCTTTTTATTGCAAGTGAACGAGTTCTTCGGGTAAAAATAAAATATAAACCTTACAAAAAGTTTAACTGAAAAACAACCTTTGCGAATACTTTTGGTTTCGACTGTAGCATTGACACTGTTACAAGATGGGTTGCATGTTGCTGTCCGTTTAATTTTGATTGATAGTGTTTAGTTATGGCCAAGTGTAGCTCATAGTTTTTACTATGGTTGTACTTAGACTCCAGAGCGGGCCGCAGGGGCCAGAGGTTATCCGTAGCCCTGGGAGTCTCGCACATGTCAGCTGCGTTTAAGGTACAAAATTCAAAACCAAACACTTAACTTCTTTTTTTATAGGCTACACGCTGAGTAATTCGTAAATTTAATTAGTCCCAAGTTTATTTAGTTTAATTACCCGAAATAGTGCGACGGGGGCGTAACAGTGGGGCGGGGCCGGGTTGCTTTAATTATATAAAACACTTTAACGTCGGTCGGTCATTGGACCTATCAAACTTAATGCGTTTTGGCTTTGTTAGTACTAATGTGCGTTATAATTTAAATAAATCAATTTAAATCTAAACTCATTTTTGGTCAAGTGTAAAAGGTAAAAATTCAAAATAAAAACAAAGGCTGGCATAACATTAAAAAGCATTGACATTGAAAATTATGCGAATGACAACGTCCAACGAGGTTTAACACGTTAATGTTGATCATCATCATCATGATGATCACCCGTTGATGATGTCGATGGTGACGCCAAAGACGCCATCGTAAACGACGGACGTAAACAAACCGAAATAAGAGCAAATCCAAAGCAGCGACAGAGACGGAAATAAAGCCAGACCCCAAAAAGCTAACCAAGGTAACGGCAACAAAAACCAAAAAATTCGCAGTCTAACGGTAACGGGTACACTGATCAAAACAAAATAGAATCAACCAGTCGCAACATACCGACTATGATATACCCTGCGCTTGCCCTAACTTCCGTAATGGTGAAATTGGGAATTCAAATCAAAAAATGATCGGACAAGAATAAAAATATGAATCGACTTTAGCTTTTATAGTCTCAGCCCACTAATTTGAATCATATAGTATATAGTATACCCTAAATACCCCATCGCTACAGGGTATAAGCAAAAACAAAATCAACATTAAGAGCGAAATTGAAATTAACCCGTCACAGCCCCCACGCATTATAAAGTAGCTTTGTTTCGTTGCCTGTTAATTGTTGGCCTAATCTTGTTAGCCAATTTTCAATTTTGACGGCAACGTCAAGCCAATTTAATTGATTGATTGAACGGTGTGCAAAAATAGACAGCTATATTTATAATATCTATATACTGGTCAATATTATATCGCATACCAGAGCATTGTTGGAGATGATATCTATTAAGCTATGTGAAGGTCATATGAAAGGCATCAACTTGAACCTTGCTCAGCATTAAAATAACATAATTCTTAGTAACTTTATGAATTTTTTTAAGCCAAGCTTGAAGGAGAAACTTAATTTTTTTTTAATTTTGCTAAAAGTTTTGAACTGTAATATGTTACATATGTATATGTAATATGTATTTATATAATGTTGTACATAAATATGAAAAACTTGCCTGCGCCATCTGGCGGCAACATGTGTAAACTTAATTTGAAATAAGAAGAAATTAGTATATAATCTTCTTTATACAGAAATTACCATTAGAAACAAATCTTGACAAAAGTACTCCTAAGATTGCGATTTTCGAAGTCATTTTAATGAGATATAATAAATTGTTTCAAGAAGTTCTCTGAATGAAGTTCACAAAAAGCCTTCCTGCAAATCTATTATCAAAGTCAATATACTCTCTCTGCTAGGGTATAAGAAAACAGTAGCAACTAAAGCCAGCAGTCTCTGCAGAGTCACAGAGTAAAGTTTATGAATATTAATGCAGTGTAGCATAAGTATGGTCAGGTCCGGATTGAGGCATGGGGCCAGTGCCAAGAGGCGCACATAAAATAATAATGTAATTTTCAAAATATTAAATCTGCAAAAAAGTAGCTTTACATAAACAGAGCTGTTAATTTGTGGCTATAACTCCCGATTTTTCTAACTGATCAAAACTATGAGAAATAATGAACTCGAAGTTCATTTGCAGGGAAACGTGACTTCCCTGTTATACTCATTTAGACGATCCTATTATAAATTTATAACTACATACTAGTATGAAAGAATTGAATGATCTTACTAATATCGCAATACGTACACCATAATTCCAAGGATTTTTGCAAATTACATCTGTGGGTAATCCTGATAGAACTACCATCATTTTGGCGGGCCTTGGGCCTGCACTTGTCTTAGTCCGCTCCTGAGTTTGATGGTAATATTACTTGGTTATAACAATACCGCCTCAGTCGGTGCCGTTGTCATCGCCGTCGCTGTCTCAGCCGCTGTTAACGACGATTAATTAACAAGTATAAAATATGAGCAGCGGCTCGGAGCGGCGCATGACCTTCACCTTTCAAAAGCGCAAACAAGTTGGACAAAAGATATGGAAACTAGGCGACACCCGCTATGCGCGTCATAGACAAGCCAAAAGTCATGCCAAAACTGCACCCTAACTTACGTTCCTTAGTGTTACAGAGACCTCCTGTCCAATGACATGGCGAAGTGTCGATTGACCCGCATTAGATGCTCCTCATAATACATGCTTAGGTTAGGTGCGAAAGGCCCTTGGCTTGGGGGCCAACTCTTGCATTAAGTTTGTTGCCATAAAGCAAAATTGAAGCTTAAGGCGATTCAATGAAGTGGGCTAGCCAAGGAAGAGAGAAATGGCAACTTTAGTATGTATTTAAAGGCAATCTTGTTTTTACATACCTCAACTGCTTGCAAGCAGTCTATCAAGCAGTTGTTTCTTGATCCTTTATCTATTACTCTAGTAAGCATTAATTCTTTCAATTTTAGCCGCCTCGCTCTTATGAAGCTATTTGCAATTGTGCTACTGCTGCTGCTTAGCCAGGCACTGCAGCCAAGTGCTGGCTCAGCCGTGCTTATTTCCGACATGACCATGACTGTTATGGTTGAACTCTCCTCCCGGCATCCCTTCTGCAAGATGCACACGGATCGGTAAGCCAAGTGTTATTGTGTAGCCTAACCAGTTAAGAGCTACAGCGCCACTTATTTGCTTGCAGTGGTGACATACAACGCATGCTGCTTCAATCGGATCCGCGTCGCATACGTCAAGTGCCGCACGAGTCTGTCATGGAACTGGAGGAAGTTTGCCGGCAGCAGGGCTCCTACGGGCATGAATTCCGCGGCGCACTTGGTTTTATATATCCAGGCACCAAGTGGTGCGGTCCTGGCACTGCAGCATCCAGCTACCATGATCTGGGTACGCACGCGCGCGAAGATCGCTGTTGTCGTGAGCACGATATGTGCCCTAATGTGCTTAATGTGGGCGAATGCCAGCGTGGACTCTGTAATCGTGGCACCTTTACGCGTTCCCATTGCGAATGCGATGCACGCTTTCGCAGATGTCTGCAGGCGGCCAACACCGAGACGGCGAATACGTTGGGTGCCATATTTTACAATGTGGTGCAAGTGACGTGCTTTCAGGAACGCAGTCCCTGCTCAGCACATCAGAGGTTTGAGGATTTTTTTTACGGCACCAGACACTGTGCCATAGAGTTACGTAGGGCCGATTTATATGTGCCGCCTCGTACGGGCAATCTCATATCAAAGATACTAGCACATCCGCACGGTCGAGCGCTGGCCTATGCGCCAGTGAGCACGCTGAAGCAAGGCTTTCGCCGTTTTGGCGTTAAAGTGGCCAGCGTGGGTCTAGCGGCGGTCAATATATTCCGTGAGGTGGTACAAAGTCCGAGCATGGTCTGGGATAGTCTGCATACGCCCGTCAGTCGCGGTTTGCCAAGGGGTTACTACTAAAATTTTTGGGAACAACTACATAGCTTTATAAGACTCATACACATTTCTGTACATACATCGTCGTATCCTCTTTTGTTTAGTCAGTTTTCTGTTAAATCTAGTATTTATAATAAGTTGATTGATCAGTATTTGTTCTTATTTTTATGTAATGGTTTTTGAGTTTTAAATAAATTATAACAATGCCATAAATGTTAATTGATCGATAACCAGCTCAACGCATTATTAATCATTATTATTTGTTATCGATTATTATTATTTTAAAACTAATTTGCAACACTTTGTCTCACCAATACATGCACGAAGTGCCATTTGCTCGTTGAAAGGATTAAATGCATGTTCTAACAAAAACCTAAACCTTAACTCATGAAATCGATATAGCATGGCCAGCACTATCATTCACAATTGGCATCATCCGTCCTACAATTGCCTGTTATTCAGTTTACATAAGATTTAGGTTTGTTTTGGGAGGATTTTACGACTAACTATATGCACACAATGAAATATTTTGGTTTGACACTTTAGGATTATAGTTTCCATATGGAAATAATACTTGTATGCATACGAGTATACCGTATAGCTATTTACTATTGTGCCGACAGCTACATACTGAACACTATAGTACCATAGATATACACATAACGTTATTTATCCTCTCCTTATGCTGCACATAACCAGAGCTGGCTATAACCAAACGGAACAGGAGGCTATTTGCGCTCAATGGCAGTACCAACCGTCAGAGAAGTATGTGCCCAGCCAGCCACGCACTTCGGCTTAGATATGAACCATAGCAGGAGAGATGGCTGGATGATGGAACACGTTATAGAACACAATCAACTTAAACGATGCGAATTAAGCAATATGCTGGCCAACTGTTTATCCATTTTGATAAAATTCCAAGGTGTACTTATGTATATAGATGCAATATATATATAGACAATAGTAAGCAATAAAGTGATCTAAAATTTCACTCCATGGCCAGTTGCTTTTGAATTCTTATAAAAAATAATATTTTTTTGGTACAAACTAATGCTTTTTATTAAACTATAAAAGTTTTTGTTTAAGCATAGTTGTTATTTTTTATACATTATTTTTTTTTGTTTGTTTAAGAATAATTTAACGAAAATCATGGTTTTCGTGACTGTGGCAAACAGTGCTAGCCAGCAAACAGCAGTTGGTGTCTAGGAGCTGCTCAACAACAATTTTATGTGTATTAGTTAGTTTTTTTTTCGATATATACATATTATTATGCGCCATAGACAACACTGCTGCCAGCTTAGGAGCACTGTTTGCCCGCAACCCCCCCAAAAAATTCCCATATCATCTATAACATTTCTAAACCTTAAGCGCGCAGAGCTACAAACTGCTGGAATACTTCCAGTATGTGAGTGTCCAAATCTGAGGTAAAAAGCAACGTTTCCAGAGTGCTGCTGTACTTTTGTACTTGCTCGTGATGCTGCAACGAAAAAACACAAATTAGCAAGGTGTTGGTGTTGCTGTTGAGTTCGAACTCGGAACTTACCATCAAAAAGACCTGCTGCAGGCGACCAATAGTCCAACGATACCAGTCCGTATCTGGATCACGTCCATCTGTGTCCGAACGCAGCAAATGCTCCGAAAGTATCATAATAAAGCGCTGAAAAACAATCAGAAATAGACGCTTCTGATTGACATTGGCTGCCTCGAGTTTCTCCTCCATGCGTTCGACCACCTAATATTAGAAATTAGTGTTAATAACAATACATAAACTATTGTTTAAACTAACTAAAAACTAAACTAAACCAAAAAGAAGACAAAGTGCAAGCAAGCGGAAAGGCAACGGCAACTCAAAGTGCAGTGACTTGCTGCAATTGTGGTTGCACTCAACGCCAAGCTGATTGCAACATGCCACACAAATTGTTGACTAGGCTAAAACTGGAGGCACTATGTAGACTGCTGACTAACTAACCTCTTCGGAGGGCTTGTCACTATGGGTAATGGGTTTCTTGCGTTTGTGTGGTGTATCGTCATCCGATTCGCTGGAAGATGAATCTGCCTTGGAGAGTTTATCCTTGGCATCGCTTAGCTCCGTGCCTAAAAGCAAAACAAAAGCATTAATGTGACTATCAGCACACTTCTGGATTGGCACTTACTCAGCTTGATGACATGTTTGTTCATTTTTTTAATGGTTAAATGCAAAATCTCCCACAGATACATTTTAGTAAACTCGCCGGTCATTTCCTTCGAGAATATCCAGGTAGCCACAGCAGAGCAGTCTACAATCTGCAGCTTGAGCAGTTTATCAATAAGCACAACCATCATTTGTTGATGCGTCGACCATAGCTCAAAGATGTTGTGCAGCACACAAATCTGTGCCTCTTCAGTTTCAGCCAGAGCCTGGGATGAACAACAGAACAAATTTATTATTACTACTTGTTACTTGTGGAGTAGAATTCTATAGTTCACCTTGAAGACCACGTGAAATTTTGATATAGCTGCAAAGCTGTGAGAAAACGACTTGGAGCCCAAATTGAGCAGCGTTTGTACAAATACATCAATCTTGAGCGCATTAAATGAGCCATCAGACATCTCCTCGCCGCTGTAGCCGCTGCTGGGTATGTCTTTAAGTATATTAACCACCTCCTCGGGTGTGCACCGTTGACGTATGGCTACCACCAATTGATGGGCCACAGTGGTGCCAGGTAAATTGGCTGCAAGTAAAAACGCATATTATGATTATAACGAGGGAGAGCAAGAGATTGCATCTTGTCTGTCTAGTATGTTAGTATCTGTATCTTCAACTGGATCTAAGTGAATGTAGGAAGCTAACCGCTGTTGACACTTTCGCTCTTGCGTTGCGTTTGTTTTTAGTTTTCAGTTTTATTTTTGTTTTAGGCAGGCGCTCAGCTGGAACCAAGCGACAACATTAAGTGCCCGCCACCTACGTCTTGCTGCTCCTTCAATGTTTCCTAATCTGGGAGCGGTGTGCGCAACTAATGACAGCGCCCGTGCAGCGACCTAACTGATTACTGCTATTACTTGCCATCATCCATTGAAGACAATTTATTAGCAGCTAAGTTTATATTATATCAATATAATTAGGTAGGTATGTGTGCGGGTATCGGGTATCTTGACAACCAATCTGGCAAATCTCAATAACAACCATTAACAAGTAACAACAAACAAGGCTATTTCGATCTATGATAACCCTATAAAAAACACATCAATAGTGTGCTCTAAGAACTTGAGCAAGGTAAAGTGGCGGCGGCGGCGGTGGCGTCCGGAAGTCTACATAGAGTTCAACCGTTGAACCTCAGCCAAGCGAGAAAAACAACAAACACCTACACCCATACAGATACAGTTTAATGGTATCGTCGCATGCTGTACATGACCCAATGAATAACTTCAAGACGCTAACAGATCAAGTTCGAAGCGTGGAAGCTTGTATACCCTGCCTCATAAGACCAACATATACATATAGTAATCGGATTTATATTCAATTAGGTAATAAGGCGTAATATCTCAATATTCTTTATCGAAAAGGCAAATAAAGTGCGGACCATCCCGTAGATGCAATACTAAAAAATTCGAACTGCTTTTGGAACATTTTACAAAGTTTGCCTTGTGTTCTCTCATTCTATACAGGTATCCCTACAACGCGGGTTTCTATAACGCGTTTTCGCTACAACGCGGTTGTATACAAATTTTGAATTTTGGACCGGCTTCACAATCAAGAGAGGATAATAAAAAAAAAGAAGGAAAAATGAGAAGTTCGGTAGCATCTGGATCCTCTGCAGTCGCGAAAATAACTGCTCGTTCTAGACCAAAGATAATGGAGAAAATGGAACAATCGCTGGATAGATGATATGATGAAAAAACGATTGCCTTTAGATGGGAATGTAATTAAGCATAAACCACTAAAAACATTTAATTATTTAAAGGAAATAGGACAATCGTCAATCGATAAAGAGACAAATCATACTAAGTGATGAGGAGGAGTAGGAAGTTATGGTTCCATTTTTGCTTTAATTTATTAATTTAAGTTATTTCAACTTGAATATGCTACTTAGATTTGGTATTTTATTTATTTTTTTGTTCCAATAAAAGAAGTCTTACCAATCGAATTTTATTATTATCCAATTTTTTATTAAAAAACCTTTTAGTTTGGAACTAAACTCTGGTTTTTGTATGGAGTTCATACCCCCTACAAAACGATTTCTTACAACGAGGCATTTTTTAGGAACCTATTCCAGACCAGACCAAGTTATAAGAGCTACGATTCAAAATCTTAACATCAGTCTTTTGGCCAGCTGGCAGATACAATTTTGGGGCTCTCTAGCTCTTGTAGTGCGTCCATATTAAGTAGTAATTGCGTCCATATTAAGTTTTTCAAATTTAACGTCTGATAACAAGTTTTTAAATCTCAAAATCGTAAATAATACTCAAAAATTTACTGCATTGAATCATAGTTTGAAACAAAGAATTGAAAGTATTTAGGTTAGGTTAGGATTAAAATATACTTTCGAGCTCAAAGTCAACTTGTCGAAAGGGAAAGATACGTGAAGGGAACTTGGATTAGATCACATTCGCCGACCTTAAAAACCATATATCGAATAAAATTTTATGTTGTTTTTTCCGTTTTTCAGAAGCCTAAGATGTTCAGGTTTTTCGGAACTCGGATTCGGTATTAGTAGGATCAGGCCAGGGTTTTTGCTATTGGAATTTTCGATATATTCATTTACGAAATTTATACAAAAACAATAGACTTCAGTTGTTGGTCCAGCCAACGGTTTTTAATCGATGAAGCCAAAAGAAGAAGCTTATTCCCTCCCAACCCAAAAATAATCAATAATGAATTTGAATCGAAATGGATTGAATGAAGAATTCCTTAAGACAACATTTTTGAAATCTGTCGTTCCCTCCGTTCTCGAGCTTTGGAATTACTTCTATATGTACAGGGCATAGGTATATCCATCCACAAGAGAAGCAAAAACCAAATCGTTCCTTAATGGCAACGCATTAACTATTAATTCGCTCGTGTTTCGCCACATCTCTTCTCCCACTTCTTTAAATTTAATAAGCCTCCATTTTGGTTAAATAACTGCCGCAAAGCGTTACAAACAGCTTCATCAACTCAAAATAACTATTAACTATTATAAATCGCATAAAAATGAAATCAGTTTGAGAGATAAACCAACTAGAAACACCAAATAGCCAAAACCCTCCCTACCTAACAGCCACGCACGCCCCCAACGTACACCATACCGCAGCCGCCGCCACCTATTGCATAAATGCGGCGGTGGTGCTGTCTTTGCCACTTGGCGCTAGTGCAGCCAAAACAGAAACAGAAAAAAAAACAACCATGGCAAAAAGTCAGTCACCATGGAAGTTACGCCGTCACACGCTGCGCGGATTGCGAAACTTTACAGAGCGCGGCTTTTGGGGGCTACCATTGAACGCATCATCGTCGTTGTCGTCGCGTCGGCTAGACGAGACTCAGTCAATCCACTGATTATTACAGTAGGCGCAGCTCGGAAACGTTTCAGTTGAGTTTCTAAGCGCATCAGGCTCAGAAGTGTCTTCCATTTTTTTTTAACTTTTTTTTCAAGTGCCAGAACAAATCGTAAGCAAATGTTGCCAACTTGTTGCAACTTTTTGGTGCTTGTGCTTGTGGCAGTTGTAAGTGCGTTGCATACTAAATGTATCAGATATATCAGTGACACAGTGGCAATTACTATCTAATCGTTCCAGCTGCCTTACAATGAAGCGATTGTGGGACGCGATTTGGTGCTAACGCCACAGCAGGCTTTGCATCTAACTGGCCGCCGCATCTACTATGAAGATCAGCAGCAGTTTGGTAAAGCAGCCGCCACAGCCAGCCCAAGATCTTGGGAGCGCACACTAAAACATGTCACCTATGTGACACTCTTTGCCAATGCAGATGCCAACCTAAGGTAGGTAGCTTCCAAAACCATCTACCAGCCACTACACTACTAACAGCATCATGCCACTTAGCCAACTGCATGACTATCATGCCTTCCTGCAGACGCCCTATGTGCCGCTGCAGCTAAGAGCGCAAAATCGAGCCGCACAATTTGGTGATATAGTCAACTTGGCTAGCGGACGTTTGGAGCATTCTGTGGCTAATGACAGCTACCGCTTTGTAGAAGGTGACTGCAGCTATGGCGCCTGTGATCGTGCTGCTGTGTGGGCCGTCTGGCAAGTGCAGAAGATACGTCATCATGACCAGGGCAGATACCACTACGAGATGAGGTTTAGCATATCGCCATTAAAGCAAACACGTCTCGCGGCGCCTCAAAAGCGCAGAGCCGTCACTTGGCAGCAGCAGGATACGGCACGTGCAGCACAGAGCTACATTCAAAAGCAAGACGATTATCCGCAAAGTTTTAGCAGCAAGGAATTTGCTGAACGACGTCTAGATCCCAACTTTCAGCCGCCCGTAACAGCTGCTGAGCACCCGCAGGCCACGTTTGTACATGATATTTTTCAGGCACCACCGCCACGACATCCACTTGGTCCACCCAAGTTAAATATTGGTGAGTATCTAAAAGGCCACCATGGCAACGATGGCTATGCGCTGTTACATGCCAAGGGCGGCCACAAATTGGAGCTATTTCCACAGCACAATTTGAATCTGGGCTATATTAAGCCAACGACGTTTCGACCTATCTATGAGCATGTTAAGTTTGATACGCAACCCGAGCTTTATAGGCCACAACATGAGCTGCCTGTTACAGTACCATTAAACCCGGAACGCTATCCATTGGTCAATGAACTGGATGAACAACAGGGTGGCGGCGGCGGTAATACTGCAGGCTTAGGCGTTACGCATCATTTCCATCATCATTTTTACATGGCACCTAATGTAGCTGATACACAAAACATTGATCCACTTGCAAAATATCGCACAAGCGTCCCGTCATCTTATCAGCAAACATCCACACATGACGTGAGCCCCGTGCAGTTTCCCAGCTACAGCAAAGAATCCGATGAAACCCAGGAGCAGCAACAGGAGCAAAACTATTATGAGCCCAGCACTCGCGTCGAGTCATTCCCTGATCAAACAATTTCCGCAAAACCTTCCAGGCATCAACCCAGCACAGTAGCCTTGCAACTCGATAGTAATTACGGTCCAAAGCAGCAAAAGCCCTTCGTACAGAGCGAACCACTAGAGGAAACCATTTATCGTTACTCAGAGCCCGATCCACTGTATATACAGCAAAATCCAACCAATTCTAATCCATACTACGACGAGCATGAATTACAGCAGCAAGTTGAGCAAATAAATGATGGCAATGAAGCGCAACAAAATCACACAAAGTTGGAGCAAAAGTTGGCGGGTAGTGAGAAAGCAGAGCAGACAATCAGTTCCTCGCCTAATTTAAGTACAACTACGACCACGACAACAACAACACCAGCACCCACAACTGTAGCCGTAACTACTGCAGCGCCTAGTAACTTTGTTTCCACCTCGACTATAACGACTCCGTTGAGAGCGTTGAGTCGCTATCGCCTTACGCCTGCACAAAAATCACATATTTCAACAGGAAAGCTGACAACGACAACCTCGTCTACTACTGAGGCACCAGTGTCCAAGTGGAAACAGCGCCGTAAGGAGAACAATACCAGCCTCGACAGCAAGGCCAAAAGCAGTCAACGTTATGAGTCTAGAGTAGAGCTGAAATCAAAGTTGGGTACACCGAACAGTAGTACTACTGAAACACCAGCGCCAGCTTTGCCAGCAATGGAGCACGAGACTTTTGAAGTTCTTACACAGAAATCGGTAAGCAAGTCCGTAAGCATTAGAGTGGGTAAAAACGGAGAAGAGATACCTATTATTATCGATGATGAGGAAAACAAAGTGAAGGGCAGTTAAAGTGCAAAACCATCATCACTCATCATGGACGTTTGTAATATTAATACGTAGCCTAAGATTATAGAAGCCCCACGGCTTTCTAATATTCTGTTCGTTTGTTGTCCGTCAATTGTTTATCTATTTTATAAGTTTAAATACAAATATAAATAAAAATTCTTTAAAACATTCTGCTAGACTCACCTGCCTCCTCATTGGCATACTTATAGTTGGGCACAGGTGTGGTAGGTATAAGCTTGGCATATGTAGTAGGCATCATTTCAGTTATGCGCTGATGATACGATAAGCTAGAAGTATGCGAGGATTGTATTATATTTTGAATGATCTCAAAAAAAAATAAATAAAATTGATGCTTACCGCAAACACTTTTGCAAAACTTCCTGTATAAATTTAGGTCTCGGATGTTCGGGGTCCAGCAGTAGACAACTGTCCCACTCATCCCAAGACCAAGTGAATTTGAAATTACTCAAATGGTAGGAGAACCAGTTTACGAAACGATCAAAGCATGACGTATTCATCGAATCGATGCGCATAAATAGGATCTCTGTGGCCTGGGCCAACACCTGCGGCAAAGTGCCTGGCTGTAGCTTACACAATTCGATCAGTATGGAGCCATAACAAATGTCCAGATAGCGTGGTGTGGGCATGTGGAACAGTTCGGCAAATATAACCTCAACAATACAGTACTCCAATGGTATTTTATGCTTAAACGGAAAGTTCAGAAGTTGAGCTGCACAATCCTTGCGCTCTTGATGATGCGTTTCAATGATATGATGCAAATGTTCTTCAATTAGAAAACGTTCAATTGAATGAGCACCAGGCAAATTTGGTCCGTCGGGACAGTCTGTGTAATCAAACATGCGATACACAACCCAAGGCATCGGATACTGAAAGTTATCATGGTGTACAGGTGGTGTAATTTGAGGCAGATTATGCTGCAGAGCCTCACACAGAATAGAATCAAAGACGAGATATGGGCGTGGTATGTGCTTTTCGGCCCAATTGTCCTGGCGTAGCTTGCGAATTTGTGCCCACAGACAGTCTAAGTACTCCTCCTGTGGATGCGGCGCATCAGATGACCAAACACGCAATGCATTATGATGCTTTTTGGAGCGTTTATTCAGATACACCTCGATGCGCAACAGCAGTGACTCCAACGCCGATTCCTTCTTTTCATAAAGGTCACGGCCCACCCAGGGCAAAGTTGAAAGCACGGCAAAAACGAACCAGTCTCTACGCACCTGTGGAGCTGTATCCTCGTTAGACACATCAATCATAGTGTCAAGCAGTTGTAGCAAGCTGGTAGCCGAGATTACATGGCAATTAACTAGGTCAGCCAGAAAACGCAGAGAATAGCGTGCTGCATCCCAGCGACAAAATTTCAAAGACTCCTTAAATGTTTTAACCATATGATCCACGAACTCGCCACCGAATTTATAGTTTTTGGCATTCAGCAAGCCTACCAATGTGGTATAAACTGTGCATTTTTCAGGCATACGCACAGCGCAGTCAGACAATATACGCAATATCTTTAAACGGAATGTGCCAAGATCGGCCTCCAGCACTGAGACAAGACCCTCGAGATTCGATTCCACCGAAGAGGTGCTGCGCTCTCCTACACGCAAGATCAAAGACTCCAAACGGTCTTCAATTTCTTGATTTTCCGAAACGCGACGACGCTTGTTCCTGCGTTGATCTGTATGCGTGTGTGTTTGTGTGCGAGAGCGTGTACAAAGTTTTAGAAAAATTGGCAAAACATAATGAAACTCATCTGAACTTACCATAACCATCGTCCTCACCATCGTGTGCACGTCGACGACTCATCTTTTTAGTTATTAATTAAAATGGCAGTGGCAGCTGCTCGTCAGTCTTAACGTTTGTTCGAGTCAGGGTGCACGATTTTTTTTTTTTTCTTTTTGTGCCGGTGGCGTCGTCAAAGCGTGCTACGAAATGTTAAAAAACCAAAGTACACTAAGTTCTAGCGTGTCTATATAAATATTAAAGCAATTACACTTGCACACAGTAATTTGCTGTGTAGGCAACAAATTGTGGCAAACTGCACGTAAAGTTGCAATATTTTAGCACAAAGTTAAAAAGTGTCTTCTCAGCGTAGTGTTCCTCTTCAAAACGTTTAACATTCACTGCGACTAGCGATTTCTTTACGATAAGCATTTGCTCAATCGATAAGTTGTGATTTGCCGATGTCACGATGTGCCGATGTGCATATGTGAACACATCGATAATTATGAATATGTTGCACTTTAATAAAATTTCTGTGGCTGCTGCCAAAGTGTAAATTTGAGTTACTTTAATTTGTGGCATGCATGAATTAATTTAAATGAAACTGTTTTAAAAATAAGTAAGCAGGCCTTGCTGGCGTACCTAACAAATGGATCAGTTTTCACATGATTTGACATTGGCCTTAGAGGAGACTTCGCTCATGGATAGGGCATGCGGCGTTGGTAGGTGGGGTTCGCGTCGAAGAACTCGATCGACTGGTAATTTGCGTAAGTATTTTCCAACAGCTCTAATTTCGAATGAAACAACTGGGCTACGCCCTCGCATCCGTAAATAATATAGTACAAGTGCATTTTAACAACTATATACTATATAAATGTGCATTTTCAGCTTGTGCACCGCAACCAACAGAGGATTCTTCAAGCAGTCCGACAGACACACTAAATCTAAACGCCTTAGGAAATTCAAGCACGCATAAAACAGCCAATTTTGATGGCTTACATGCTAAGGATATAAAGTTACCAGCAAGTGATTCCGACGAGAAGGCAGAGGGCATGTTGCCGCTGCGGTTGCCTTGTGGAACACTGAATGCTGCCGTACGTATGGGTTTGGGTGCGTTGGAGTCTGACTCGCTCAATGAAACCAACTTTAGTCCTGCTCGGTAAGTTGCTTTGGCAATGCTACCTGTACAAATTTATATAACATTGCTTTTTACAGCTTTTACAAGCCGAGCTCACGTCGCAAGCGCAAAATTAAACGCATGTCAATGGAGTTTGAGTTCAGCAAGGACAACAATTTTGCAATGTCACCCAATAGTGTTATTGATCTTGAGTCTCAGTTACAACAAGTCTCAGCTGCTACGCAGGGTCAGAGCCAAACTGGAGCCGCAGCAGGCACCTCAGCTGCAGGTTTCATATCAGCTACGGGTTCGGTGCGAAAACGTGTGCAAAAATCCGACCCGAACAATCGTTCCAATTTATTCTTTTGCGGTAAACGCAAGCGTTCCAATCGTGATCGCTATCAGGAACATGAACATGCTATTGCGTCTGCCAAGTTGCACTCTTCCAGCATGCCGCGTTACACCTATATGGATGATTATCAACGTATGCGTCCACGCAGCTACTCCTTCACCTCAAAGCCACATAGCGAAATACTGTTACCGCTAAATAAGGGCTTGCTCTCAAAAATAGACCGCATTGCGGCAGCTCAACAACAAAAGACTGATACCGAGACTTCCAACAAAGAAGTGCTGCCTCCTATATTAAACACATTTATGTCTTCGCAAAAAAAAAGCCTGGCCGTTGACATAGTAAGTGCCAGTGCTAAAAGCCTCGGGGAGCCTGTTAGGAGCACGTCCCTACACACTGAATCATTAGTGCCTATAGCCAAAGGTAATGCATTGGTTACATTTAAAAAACAACAACAGGTGCCCTTAGAAGTCGATTATCAGTCGCACCGTAAAAAGAGTCATGGCAGCAGCACATCCAAATCGCATCGGAGACGTGGTTTCTGTTTAATACCATACACGGACTCGGCAATCGCACAGGCCCAAGCTATGGACTGCACGGACCTATATGACTTTCTTAGCTCAAGTTCACTTAGCTCCTCGTCAGACAGTGAGGATGGTCATCAGCGCCATGATACGGATCGCGAAGGTGACGACGAGCTCACAGACTGGCCTGGCAACGAATTTGGTTTAGGTGGTAAATATGACTCCAAAAGAAAACTAACGAAAAAGTCTATGTTGCCGCAAATACGTTCCGACGATACAATTGGCGAAGATGACACGCTTATGTCGGGTACGGAAACCATGCTAACGACTGAAACAGCGACAGCAAAAACGCCTGCAACCACAGACGCAGCGAAACCACAAACGCTGACTTTTACATCGATGCAGAACCTGTCACGTTTTCAACCAGCAGTTACCTCCGACCCAATTGATATTAGTGGCGATAACACGTCTGATGTGGGCAACGTTAATGGGGTTATGAATGTTAAAGTTTGTCTAGACACGAAAAACAATGTTAACGCTATTCCACCGCCTAAGCAGATCGAGAGTGAAATGTCAGGTGAGACATCCAATCCATTCCTAGCATCGCCTCAAGCGCCAATAGCTGAGGTTCGCGAAATACGTGCAGGCTGCAGACGTATCAATGGCGATCGACCAGGATTTAGCATAAAACTAAGCGTAAATGAGCGCCTAGCGCGCTTTCTACAAGATCCACGTCAAACTCAAATACGTTTGCCAGATATTGAGCTGTACGAACGAGATAGTCTATTCAATTTAGCTACACTCTACTCTCTGAGCATGGTCGTCGATCATGGTTCAACAGTACTCACGAAAACCAGGTGAGTTAGCACACAGCACACTCAAATTCAAAAATATAAATGTATTAATTATGTTATCGTTATAGAAATACCACACAATCCGTCAGCATTGAGCAGCATCGTGGTCTACAAAATTGTCAGGACTTCGGTGATTTCAAGCGACGTTGTTATGGTGACGGCGATGGAGCTAATCTCTTGCCACGGAAATAAACTCAGATGCTGTTAAAAATATTTAACAAGCTACTTCTTACTTCATAAGATTGAACAGTCAACTAACTAACAACTATTCAGATTAATGTCAGAGCTGAGCTCTTTATTTAAAGAGGCCTATTCCTTCCACGTACTAGATCAAATTCAGCCCGAACTTCCAATTATATGTACATACACTGTTAGTTTGGAAATCAAAATATATTGGCCACAAAAGTTTGTAAAGTTAAAGGCCAGTTAAGCGATTTTTATAATCTATGTGCTAGTATGTTATATGTACGTACTTATAAATATTTATTGAGCGTTACACATCTATGTATATATAAATATATATTTTAATTGGTGTTCAGGGCGCAGACAAATTATAAGTTAGGCTCAATACCTCTAACAAATAGTTATAAATTCATAAATTTGTATATATGCACGCCTTATAATCAATCAAACAAGCAATGGCCATGCACAGAATAGAAAGAGATAAATAAGTATGTCTATGTACAGTTGTTACAGAGTGCATATAATACATAGACAATGTCCCTGTCCAATTGTACAAATAATATTTTTAAAATGTTGACTATAAGTATTTACATATAATCAAGCACATAAGAGAAATATCGTCCCTTATTATTTAATTTTTTTTTTGTTTTAACCATATAATTAAATCACATGTATAATGTAAATACAAGTTATAAAAGCTTCAAGTTGCATATATGCATATATATGTACATATATAAAAGAAAATTTTGACTTTTTCTTAAGTAAATATTTTACGGCCATGGCATAATGGTGAGTTTTAGAACCATCTTATACAAACAAATATGTGCTGGTGCCGACAACGGAATGTTGGCAGCACTATATATGTAGACATTAAAAGCTGGTCTAGGCCACATATTTAATAATTCAATATAATACCATTATACGCTGGAACACCTTGCATACAAAATTTGCACCATCGACTGCCTTGGTTATCCATTCAGTCTTGGCATATATGTTTCAACTACAACAAGGACTTACTGCTTATACATACATACATTTACACCTAATTCTTTTACTGCACGGTAGATGTTTAAAAAGAGACATTAAGTACATCACTAAGCTGCTACGAAATGAGATTAGAAAAGTTCTGTGTTGGAAGCTGAAGGCACGTGAAACATTTTATTGGTAGGAAAGGAGCAAAAAGTTTTGGCATCATTACAATTGGACGAAACTCAAACATTGTTCGGATGAGCAAATGCACTTTACAGTAGTTTGAACAATATAATATAGCCTCTTGATAATTGGTAATAAGTGCAATACCAAAATGTAGCTTCTTTGGTACAAGAAACGATTTTAATGTACAAACTAAATAAAATTACAGCGGTTAAAAGAGATCCAATGTTTTTTTTTCTAATTAAGTGCTTCGTGATACTCGCAGAAAATTCTAAAAGATTACATAGATGTTTAAACTATGAACATACAAACCGTGTGAGCGAAATGAATGAATTTAAAGGACACCCCCACCACATAATTTAAACACAAACGATTTACAAATAATTAATTTTTGTAGACTTCAGTTGGCTTACAAAAACGAAAGTGTATATTACAAATGTATGGCATATAAATTGAAAGACTTAATGGTACGACGCATTGGTTCATTTTTTGCCAGACTTTTTGATGCCTCCCCCTACGAGTGGTCCTTTTTTGGCAGCGTTTTGTTTAGCAGCATCCAAGGCTTTTTGTTGCTCTTTTTGTTTTTGCTTGAACGCCATTTCGTCTTCATCGAGTTCTTTGGAATCCTTTTTCGGAGCCTTTAAAGGCTTTTTCTTGCCGCCCTCACGTCCAGACATCTTTTAAGTTAACTTCTGAAATAATCAAATCGGTTAAAGTATCCACAAAAATTTTGTCTTTTTATTGTACTGGCTTCACGTTTTTGACTCGCCTTTTCAGTGTTAGCAAGTGATTGTTTGCGCCCATTTACAGCACTTTTTTGAATGTAGCGATTTTGACGCATAATAGTCGATCGATTGTATGTTTGTAACTTTTATAGTAGCAGCTACTTTCTTAAATAACTTTCCAAAAATAAAACATACAGCTAGTTTTCAAATAATAATTAGTTATTAAAATTTGTTAGCCGCTACTGCTAAAAGGTTGTTATTTATAAATAAAGCTGCAAGGAAAGCAATTACAAAACGATAACACATGAGTAAGTGTTGCAAAACGACTTGGTCTTTTCGATAAATTGCAATTGTTAAACGCCGCCAGCAAGATATGTTTGTACGACCACTTTACGAATCACGTTTGTTAAGTGAGCACGCGGCTTAGTTTTGATTTGACGCCAAGTGGGAAATTCTAATTCTGCAAAAGTAATTTTGATTCTGTGACTTTTGCAAGAAATATTAAAACAAAAGGTATTGTGAACTTATTTCTACGCATATGTTTTTAACTTAAGTGACTGTGAATGTGCAATATATATGATATTTAGTGAAAATGCCATTATGAACATAATACAAAAAAAAACTACTAGTCATTGATTTTTTTTTTTTTTTTATGACAGCGCTGTGGTTATGTAATGTATAATATTTAATAATTGTGTGTGGGCTAAATTTATGTTTAAACAATATGTATAGTTACTAACAGCATATATAATGAGAATAATGTTGGTGCATGGTTTTTCTGGCTTTACTAAAAATGCGAAAAGTATGTGCGTGTGCGTATGCGTAGTCGTATGCAAATACAGCCGTACTTATATAATGCCGCAAAATGTGTGTAAATTGTACATTTGTGGGCATTATATGCTAGATGTATATAAATATTACAAAGTGTTTTTCTGCGTCCTTCATTTATTTGCCATTGGCATAATTATTTTTTGCAAATTTTTGAACACTAGTTTTAACCTCAAACATATGTTTTTTGCAACACAGCCACGGTTGCACTTTCACACATACATATGCATATGTATATAAAGTACACGCGGCAGCGGTAATTCGTGTTATAAGCACGGCTTTGCCAGAAGTACATATATTCCAATGAATATATGTACATATATTTTAAAATGTGCAATATTCGTAAGAATATGTACATATATATGTATATGCTTTCATACAACAATTGTATATGTGTGCTGCCACGCTGCTTTCACAAACATACATGTATGCACGAACGCCAGCTCATTTATATGACAATGTGAAATATACACATACATACGCAGATATTCAAGTGCAAAACTGTGTATATAATATGTATATACATATGTACATATATTTTATTTTGTATTATAGTTAAACCTC
>JBAMAX010000610.1:0-21519 GCA_037043745.1 Chymomyza amoena
TTTTTTTTTTTCATGGATTCGCCATGAGGGATGATAATTTTCAAAAAATACAAGTGGCCCCGTACCACTAAGTATGTACGATTCATGACGTCTTCTTACGCCATGCCTACGTACTAACCTCACCCCACACACAACTCTTCACCGCCACTCCCCGCGGAATCCACCGTCAAAGGCGTACTTCGCGGGGGGGGGTTGCCGCATTCTGACACTACAGCTCTCTTTTTGCGTCGTCTCAGTTCCTACTGGATGCCTTCGATAAGCCGGGTGTTTGGAGCCATCTCCTGTCTTCTGCTGACCTTCGTTTGCGGCCGCCTGTGCTACACGGCGTTGTTTCTCGCAGCGCCTTAGGTCTCCTTGCACGGCAACGATGATGTGACACACCCTGTGCCATGCGTTTGTGTCTTGCTGCATGGACGCTACCAGCTCCTCTGGGGGTGGAAGTGCCGCTACTAGTGCTCTATACCTCGTACATTGGTACAGGACATGTTCTGCGTTTTCTTTTTCCTCGGGACATGCAGGACAGTAAGGAGTGTCGTCGTGCATAAACCTGTGCAGGTATTCTCTGTATCCTCCATGGCCTGAGAGAAACTGCGTGAGGTGGTAACGTTGCTTGACCTCCGCTTCTTTTGATCCACTCCGCCCAGGTTTGGAATGAGCCTATACGTCCACCTTCCTTTTAGGGACGTATTCCATCTGGCCTGCCAGGCAGCTATCGCTGCATCCCTTTGGCTCCTTCGGGTTTCCACCGTGGTGTTGGAACCGCCCGCTGCCTTGCGGATGTCGTATATTGATGCCATTTCTTGTGCTAGGATATCCACTGGTATCATTTTGGCTAGCACTAAGGCGGCATCCTCCGAGATTGTCCGAAATCCTGATATTACCCGAAGAGCGCTCAGCCGGTAGGGGGCTGCCAGCTTCCTCCGGAGCTCCTGGGTATTCAGTGCCATCGCCCATACCGGGGCTGCATATAGCAATATAGATGCCACAACCCTTGCGAGGAGCAGCCGTCTACCCTCTTTGGGACCACCAATGTTTGGTAGCATTCGGGACAAAGCAGCCTGTCTGTTTGCTGCTTTGCTACTTGCGTATCCGATGTGCGGCCGGAAGCTAAGTCTGTTGTCCAACATGACTCCCCAAATACCGTAAGTGTGGCTTAGATTGTACCAACACGTTGCCAACTTGTATGGTCATAAACTCCATTGTTTTCCTGCTTGAAGATAAGCACTGCTTCGGTTTTATGTCCGGCAAGATCGAGGCCGGAGTTCTGTAGCCATTCTCCGATAGTCCCTAATGGATTCGTTTGCCGCATCCTCCACCTCCTGGAGGTGTTTTGCCGTTACGACTAAAGCCAAGTCGTCCGCGAATCCAATAAGTTTGCATCCTTGAGGGAGGCTAAGTCGTAGCACCTCATTGTAGGCTATGTTCCACAGAAGGGGACCCAGAACTGACCCTTGTGGAACGCCGGCAGTGACTTTGAATTGCTTCATGCCTTCATCGGTATCGTACTCGAGCACTCTGTCCGACAGGTAGCTTGAGGTGATCCTCCGCAGATATCCTGGAATTTCAATACGTGCGAGTGCCCGATGAATTAGGCGCCATCGTACTGAATTGAATGCGTTGCGGACATCCAGCGTAATCACTCCGCAGTATTCTTTTTTGCCGCCCCTCCACCTTTTACCCTCTATGGCGTTTGTTGCTGCGTATACCACCGCCTTAATCGCGTCGACCGTGGATCGGGATTTCCGGAATCCGTACTGCGATTCGGACAATGCGTGCTTTGCTTCTACAGCATCTAGTATTCTACTGTATATAAATGCGCTCGAATACCTTGCCTACGGAGTCCAGAAGGCAGATTGGCCTGAATCCGGAAGGATCGTCGTTCGATTTGTCTCCTTTAGGGAGAAGGATGAGTCGCTGCGCCTTCCATGCCTTGGGAAATACTCCTTCCTGTAGGCACTGCGTATAAATATTCGCAAATGTCTGCGGCTTCATTAACATGGCCAGTTTGAGGGCTACATTGGGTATACAAAGCATCTGGCCCCGGGGTTTTTTTGTCCCCTATTCTGGAACGTGCTGCTGCCACTTCTTCCAGCGTCACTGGCTCTATTGTCTCCGCTCTGAGACATTCGCTTTGCTACCTCCAGTAGGGGATGCCGGGGAAACAAGGCCTCCACTATTGTGCGGAGTGTAGCTGGGCATGTGACACTTATTGCTGCTGGGCCTCTGATCTTTTTTGTTACTATTTTGTAGGCTGTACCCCACGGGTTCACGTCAGCTTCTTCGCAGATCTTTTTGAAGCTGCTGGCCTTACTGCTCCTTATGGCTACTTTGAGTTTTTGTTTTGCCATTCGAAACGATTCGAGCCTATCCTGGAAGTCCGGGCGGTTCCTGGCTCTCTGAGATCGCCTTCTGGCCCTTAGGCACATCCTTCGCAGCTGGCAAATCTCGTCCGTCCACCAGTAGCAGGGTGATCCTCGAGTTGACGGCTTTCTCCTCGGCATCGACGCGTCGCAGGCCACCGCCAAGCTGAGTGTTAACTGTTGTGTTTTCTGCTCAGCGGTGCCTTGATATCCTTCGACTGGTCCGAATGACTCTATAAACATTTCCCTGTCGAAGCGACTGTCTTTCCATTTAGGTCCAGATGTTTTTGGGCTCTGCTGCGGTTTCCTTGAACAAAATTGGAAGAGGATAGCCTGGTGGTCGCTAAATGTGAACTCTTCGCTCACTTTCCATTTTATATTTTTGGCCAACGAGTTGCTCAGCCAGGTAAGGTCGATGTGTGATCCATACCCTGCCTTGCGAAACGTTTGTTTCTTGCCGTCGTTTGCTAGTGTTACTTCCAGTTGTGAAAGCGTTTCCAACATGCAGTAACCTCTAGCGTTCGTCTCCCGACTGCCCCATTCAGCTGCCCACGCGTTGAAGTCCCCAGCTATGACCACTGGAGCTCTGGATCTCGCGTCTGCTACTATGTGGTCCAACATGTTCCTAAATTCGCTGATTGTCCAGCTAGGAGGAGCGTAACAGCTATAGTACGTAACATCCTTAATCATCGCTCTGACAAACCCATCATGGCTTGAGTCAACTTTGCTTATCGAAGATGAGCGTGACCAAATAGCTGCTTTTTGGTTATTGCTGGCAACAAAACCATTTCCCTGTATTGATTTGTATAGCTCGCTTATCAGGACTACATCCGTCTTCTTTTCGCGCACTGTTTGCATTAGCAGAGACTGTGCGGCCTCGCAATGATTAAGGTTCAGCTGTAAGACCTTCACTTTTGTAACGAGAGTGCTCTTCTGAAGGCAGGACAGCTGCTACCACCGGCGATGTGCTTTGCATCTGCGCTTGTGTCCTTGCATAGCATGCACCACGGGTCCTTGTTGCAGTCTCTTGCAAGATGGTCCGTCATCCCGCAGCGCCGACACAGTTTCGACCGATCCGTTTCGCACTTGCAGTGCCTTGCCTGGTGACCAAACTCGAGGCACCTAAAGCATCGCATGGGGGAGGGTGCTTTCTGCCTGAGCCTGGTGTTTACCCAGCCGACTCTTATTGACCCGATGTTCAGAGCCTTTTCCGCGCTTTTGACAGGCAGTCTTATGGTGGCAATCTGCGTCTCTCCGTAAGCTCTTCTTAGCTTTATATCTGAGACGGCTACATCTGTCAGTTGAGCCTGTTCTTTCAGTGCCTTGCAGACATCTTCAGCGGTCGCCAACTCCTCCAGGTCCTTGCATTCTATTGAGATGCGGTGCGAGAGTGAGCGTACTTCCGCCTTTTCTCCCAGTGCTTCTCCGACCAGTGCTTGGAAAGCGGCTGTCTCCTCTCCAGCCTTGCTTAGTTCTAGCAAGAGTTCGCCCTTCTGCGTTCTGCGAACTTTTGAGACAGCGTTACCCAATCCGCTCAGCTTTTCATGAGTCTTCACTTTCCTAAGTAGGTCAGCGTAGCTGACATCTCCTTTAGCCGCGATAAGGATAGCATCAGACCTTGCCTTATCCTTAACAGCTCGTTTAGGCTGTGCGTTTTTTTTGGGCTGCTTGGGGGTATTTTTTGCACTTTTGCCTTTCTTGACCACTGTTGTCCAGGTTTCACTGATTCCAACGCTTGGCGTCACCTGTGAGGCTGAGTGAAGTGGGGTGGTCTCCGAGTTTCCTGTTGTTAAAGGAGGTCGCTGCAGTTTTTCGGCATTCGGACCCTTTCCTCTTTTCTGTTGCGGCGTTTGCGCATTCGGCCCTTGTTTTCTTTTAGCTTCGGCCGCTACCTTAAAAATAGGTGACGTCTGCGAAGCCTGGTGAGAGCGTATCACCGCTTTAGCCTTTTGGTCGTGAAGGTGAATCGCGACCAGCTCGTAGAGTGCTCGGATGCTCTCTATCGAGTCGCGCATCGGTTGGTGGATGGATCGTCTTCCACCATCGAGCATTGCGACCAGTTTGGCTATCTCCTCCCCGAGCTCACATAAGGCCGGGCTGGTATTTTGCCTGCTCTGCTCCACCGGATGTTGCCGCACAGGCTTATCTTTGTCGCCTGGTATTTCGGCCGACGCGCCGCCGACGCCGGTTGGAGGAGACCTTCGCATCTTGCTGCTCCTTGAAAAGGCATTGCAGCTCAGCGCATCTTTTCCTTCTTCTCCTCCAATTTCTACATTTTGACCCGTTCGGGTCGGTGTTTCCTCCGGTTTTGAGGGGCAAGGGTCCCCTTTTTCGGTATTGTTGTTTTCTTTTATTATTATTATGTTACTCATTTTGATTTTATATGGGCCCCAACTCAAGTTCGTTATGGATATTCGTAGTGTGTAGTCACCTTTTTTGTGATCCCGTGGGTACCTTTCCAGGGAGTGAGGTCCACGCGAGGGTTGACCCCGGTCTTTATGGGAGCCGGGATTCAGAGCCAGATCGGTGTTAGTCAGGAGTAAACTCAACTGAGCCTGCACTACCAACTTAACGGTAACGGATATCCAGCGTTTCCTGAGGCCTGCCATGGTTTTAGTGGGGCGGAGGCAGGTGCAACATTACTCCAGCAGCCGTTTCAGCTCGATTTCACTCGGCTTACTAAGATGCTGAAATGCTGCAGCCTGTCAGCTCAAATCTTCATTTCAAATCCATTTTCCAGTATACCATACGTAACACCTTACTGGGCTCAGTGTTACGGGAAGCGTTGTTGCGTGGTGTGTTTTGTGATTTTCGTCATAAATTACCTTCCTTCAAAGGATATCCCCCGTTGACCGTAGGTTTCCCTACAGAGTTTAACCGATGGGAGTTATACCGCTCCTATTCGGTCGCCAGAGCCCGCTTTTTTTTTTTTTTTTTTTTTTTTTTTTTTTTTTTTTTGTACACCGCTTACGCGGCGGGGTTGGCAGTTTGTCGGCTCCATGACATTTGTACATATACGCTCCTTTGGGTTTGCTCTTGGCTGCAGATTGCCAAGATTTTTTTTTTTTTTTTTTTTTTTTTTTTAATACATTTCAAATATAATTTAATTTAATAATATTATTTTCAATACTTTATTTTCAATACTTCAATACTTCGTGCACTTCTACACTCTTCTACCCTTCCAGAGACATCCACCGCTGGCAGTAGGTTTCCCCACTGCTTTTAACCGTTGGGAGTTATACCGCTCCTGTTCGGTCGCCAGAGCCCTTTTTTGTTAAAAAATTTGCTGAATTTTGATTTAAAATTTAACAATTTTTTAACATTTGGCACACCGCGGTAGCGGCAGGGTTGGCTCAGTCAGTTCCATGACCTTATGTGCCTTCTAGCCTCGGAAGCGTAAGAAGAACATTTTTATACATTTTGTGTGCTATCAGCAGCGTACATAGTGATTTAAAACCTTAGTTGCGAGATTTATAAGATCACCCAAAAAGTATGCAATACACAATGTAAAGTATATATTGTTGCATACTTTTAAGCGCACTTTGTATTTTTGGCAGTCTGGTAGCTTGCAGATAATGCCATCAGCTGTTTGCGCATGCGTTGCCATATTGGTGCTGTTGCGCATGCTCCAACACTTAATTTACGTCGTCAGCTGTTCTGCACATGAGTTGCACTTTTATGCGGGAGAAAAACCACTGCCGCTGAGTGAAAGCGAAAAAGCACTCGAAGAGAGTGAACTTTCCACCCGCAGTGGCGCAAATTTGTTTCGCCAATACCCGCCACGACGATGGATCCATCAGGGGACCCAGAAAACCACGTACGTAGCACCATTTCCAGCGCCCGCGCTACAAAGTTTTTCTTGTTTACAGACACTATGGGTCCGAAAAAACGTACACAACCGGGAGCACCGGCGAAACGCGTCCGATCACAAAACACACTCACTCACATGTATCATGTGAGTATCTCTGTGTATGGCTGTATCTGTGTGTGTGTGTGTGTGTGTGTGTGTGTATTTTCGAGTATCTGTGTGCAGGTGAATTTTTGATTAAATAATGAAGTGTGCAGCATGCATATATTAAAACCGAGTCTCAGTTTAAAATGTCCGTCAAGATCACGAAAAAACTGACAGTTTGGCATAATTGTTATTAAATGCACAATGAAATGTTTCACTTAATATTTTAAACATATTTAATAAATTTAAAACGCAATGCAATTTAATACAATTTGAATTTAATTTATCAATTTCATTTTACATTGCTGCTAACAACAAAGATTTTAATTTGAAAATTTTTTATATGATATGATAAAGTATTAGATATAGCCGTAGAAATGGGCTTAACAATATCAATATCATTGTATACTTGTTATTCGAATTGATATCGAGTGTCCAGATAAGAACGATAATAAAGTAAATTTAAATAACACAACAATGGTGTTTAAGGCTGTATGGAATAGTTTGGAAAATCCGTATTTTTGAACAACATTTTCAGCGCCCAACCTACCATCTATGGTCGGGTGGCTTCTGGTAAACAGCAAATCGGTGTCGATTTCTTGCTCTTTCTCAATACTCTCCACTACGGTTTCTTTGTTTTCTTCATTTTGAAAGTCTGAACTTTATTACGAAAAAATTAACCCTATATTAGTACAGTTGGCATTTCCTACGCCAAAAATCGGTTTAAGGAGATTAAATAAGAAGTACGCTTAAAACAATTTCCTTTTAGCAAAATTGGCAACAAGGTAAATTAACAGTATATGTAATTTTCGAAACAAAAATTAAGGAGCTATCAAAATTCGAAAAAAATGTCGAAATTAAGGCTTACCAAAAAATCTGTTTGCACTTTATCTATAGAAAACCTTAAAAAATTAAATAAAAACTTACTTTGTACCAAATCATGTCTCAGCGTTCCAAAAAAAAAATATATGCCTATATACATTTACTATTTCTATTCATAAGCGTTCGTCAAAAATATTTACGCTTGAAACCATAATTCATAATTACTTTTCAACAAAGTTGCGTATAATTAGGGATTACTAAATTTATTCAGATATTCTCCAGCCCATTTAGTATTTTAAAAATAATTATTCTCTTGAAAAAAGGCAAACACAAGCATTTTTTAGCAAAGTTAAATAAGTTTATCAAAGATCGCTCTAAAGTTTAAAAATGCTTTTTTGAATATTTAAATTTTATTGAAATCAACAAACATAAACTTTTGCAAAAAAAATTGTTCTCATTTATTCCAAACTCTTTCTCATTAGATCACTTAAAATGCAAAATAATTTCACATGCTCGGCCTTGTCTCTTTTATATGCAAAAGTTCCATGACGTCACCGTCTTTTAACGCCCAATATATATTTCCGCTTGTGTGGCCGCAAGATGGCGCCAGCAAGCTTTTTCGCTAGATGGCGCTAGCCAGTTGTTGCATATTAATGTGCACTAGAAACTTAACATCATAGCATAATAAGAAAATAAAATTGTATTTTACTAAACATGAAATTATAACACCAAAACCCTAAAATTTGAATTTTATAAATAAAATTTTTATTAATAAATTAATTTTCTATTAAAAAAAAATTTAATATTAACGATGATAAACCAAACCACCTCTTATTTTTTAAATGATCGATGGCCGTCTAATTCTGCACCTGACATACAAGTGTTGGTAAATTCTAGAACGGTCCAGATCACAGCTTAGTTTCAAGGTAAATGCACACAGGTGTCACAAGAAAACAATTTATATTTTTTTTTTGCTTATTTAAGAATAACATTTAAAGTATAGGTAAAATAAGAACATAAATTTCTCTTGGTATAGAAAAATTCGCTAAAAACTATAAATTACTGTTTCAAGCACAACAATTATTTGTTAATATGTAATTTTGTTAAAAATAATTTTTTTTTAGGTTTGGTTTTTGTAAATAAGCAAATAAATTTTAGCTTTTTGAAAATAACCATTAGCCAAATAATGTATGTCCGGAGAATGCGGCAAAGTTTTTAGTAACTTTTATCCCTGAGCATTAATAGGGTAAAAACAATATTGGATTTAAAGCCACTTTTGTTAATATTCGAAAAATTCCCAATCCGGAATTGGGCCAAAATGATCAGAGGACGTTCTCCGAACAAAATTTAAACGTTTTCGTTTGCTCCCAGTTCAGAATCAGAAAAATAATAATAGAAAATATTAATATGACTTATTACTGGAATTAGTAAATCTAAAAATATTATATATTATTATATATTATATTTTTTCTTAAATTAATTCTATTAAAGAACCTAGTTTGGAAATTCGCTCTTGCAATAAACAAGTCGATGTCAAGCCACATACAAAATTTAATTTGTTAAAATTGGGAGCATCAAAAATGTAGTTTCTCATACGGATTTGTTTTTTGGAACAAAGTCATATACATATAAAAATTTGTCCCAAACACTACTCAATAGGCGGAACGATTACGTATGGCTAAAAGCCATAGGCTAGTTGTCTCATGTGAGTAAAAATGAATTAACATTAAACATCTTTCAGGGACTCATTGTAGATACAAAACTATTCTAAGCCATTTAGGATAGAAGTTCACACTCGTATCTTAACCAACTTTCAGCTTATTAATACATCATTGCTGACCAACTCAATGCATATTTGATTGTGTGATTATTGGCCTAAAGCAGTTCTTAATGTGCCTTTAAGTCGATCACACAGTTAGCCAACATTGTTGTGCATACATTGGGGCTAATTTGCTGGGCATGGCAGCTGTTAGACATGAGTTGCACATGTTTGAGCATGTCCGTGCTTGTCTGTGCATGCCGGTATGACTGAATGTTTGTGACTGGTAATTATTTTGAAATTAGAACCAGAGAAAATGCTGATAATGCAAATGCATTGCAATTTGATAGAAAGGCCTGTTGAAAAATTGGTAATAACGAATCTCATAAAACGGATAACGTATGTATGTACATACATACATACATACAATACAATTTAACGAAATTTGGCTATATCATTGGCCAAATGGGCCTAAAGGCAAATGGGGCTAAAATGCATTAAAAACAAATTAGCATAAATATTGTGGAAATGTTTTACTCGCTTAACCCTTTTGTTAAAGCATCAAGCAAATAATATACAAAAGCAACAATTAAAGAGCAAGTGTATGGTAATAAAAACAAATACATATATAAATACATTGAAACGTGTACGCGTGTATGTATGTATGTATATGTCTATGTGCTAAAACACACACATACACAAATACTAATGCCATGTGCGTTGACAAAATGGCAGCCAACATATGGCACTTGACTGGCAACAAAAGAAATTGAAACTGTAATTATGACGTAGCCAGGCATGGCAACAACAACAGCAACAGAAACCAGCCAAAATACATACATACATCTTGGTACATATATGTATTAAATTATATATGAGACAGTAAAAACTCTTAAGCTTGAACTCTGTCACTGCTTGAGCAAAGAAAGTTTTATACCTACAAAACTGTTTTTCGAAATCTGCGCGAATTCATGTATCGAGCTAATTAAAATATTTCTGGAATCGAAATAAAAAAGTTTTTGGCTTATACCTACAATCGCACTTCTCTAGAATGAACGAACATCTCTGCTTTATATCCTTATTTTATGCAGCGAATTTTGTTTTAAAAGCCCCAGTACGCAACAAAACGCTGCCGATCCTAAAAAATTTTTTTGGCTTTTCTTGCCGCATCCCTCGTTATAGTTTTTTGCGAACTGAATCTGAGCTATTAGATATGAATTTAAGGCATGCTCTTGGCAAGAATAGTCTTAGATACATTTAAAAGAGTATTAACTTGACAACACACTGCAAGACCCATACTATCTCAATTTTATTTAACTATTTATATAAGCCTATGTGAGCCTAATCGACAACAAAACGATGACATTTTTGCCATATATACAGAGTAGTTGCATGAAATTCTCCAGAATAATTATGGAAAATGTTTTTTATTGAAATTGCTGAAATGTTTGTTTGAGATCGCGCAGTGAAACTCCTTTAAAATGGAATTTTTAAAAAATTTTTTTTTGTGAGGTTTTTGAAACGACCGATTCAAATAAATTCAATACAAAAAAAAAATAATGGCACTAACTAGGCAAACATTTGATCCACAACAAATTCTTAGAACACCAAACAAATCAACAAATTGATTTTCTTTTTACTTTCTTGGTATAATCCCATTGCTTCGAACTATTTGAATTGGAAACAATTTATATTTTAGTTTTTATCTTTTAAAAGCTTTACTGGCAAAATAATGGACTGCTTTTGAAATAAAATTAAGTTGATTAAAATTTATTTAAAAAATATATTTCGGACACAGCGCTGATGCGTAGTTAAATAAAATTTTTTGATCGAACTTTTGAAAAAATTAAGTCCGCTTGCATGAAATAAAAAAAAATATAAAAAATATAAAAATTTGATATTTTACTATATGCCTGATTGCGCTCTAAATGCATTGTTTAATATATGCAAATATCCCTTTATATATAGCATATACTCGTATGTATATATGTATGTATAGGAGCTGTGAGTGTAACAACACACAAAGGAGTTAATGTGTGTAGCTCACATAACAAAATGAAACAAAATGGCGCGACGAGACGAAAGTAGGCATAGAGAGAGGCCGGTCAAAGCTCAGCTCAACTGAGCACACTAAACAAACTTCATGCATTATTATTATAGCCTTTTGTGTTTCTTTTTTTACGGCTTTACACGACGTATACGCGTTATAAGCGCGAGCACACGCACACAAACACACTCAAATTCCGGGCATTGTGGCCAATAAGCAGCAGTACGTATACGTATACGTTATATTCACATTCAAAAATCAGGGCGTATAAATCACACTTTGAGCGACAATATGCAACGATGCCCCAGGCTCGACTTGGCTCATCGAGCCATCCTCAAAGGATGTTGCCTACGACACAATGGCCAATACGGGGCGACTAATAAATAACGCGTCACTGCAAGTGGAAATAAACACAATTAAAAACGCATCAACGTTGCATGTCCTCATGCTCAAAGGACGCGAGGTATGGCTTTAATGCCACAGAGAGCAAAAGAGCAAAAAGTATATAACAACATATGTACATATGTTATATATGGCAAAAATCTCACTAACAATAATAGCAACAATAATATAAATAAAAGCCTTGCCGGCGAAAAAAACATAACAAAAAATTAAATAGGTCGCCGATAGGCGAACTAAGCCGAATAAAGTATGCCCTGTAGATAGAAAGATTTTGAGGTAGAGAGAGCAAAGTTTTGGTTTTAAGTTAGAATAAAAACTGCTGGAATGCGGGGTTTGCTTAGTTAAAGTGAAGAGATGGGTGTGAGCACATCCTCGCATGAGTCGACTTACATGCAACGTTGTACACTTAGAAAAAGGGATCCCATCTTGATTTGCTCAGAGCAAGATTGTTTCGTTTTCCAATTTATAGGCTTTTCGTTTTTAAATTTGCTGAAATTAAAAGAAAAACAAAAAGTTTGTACATACGAACCAAACTATTTTTTGAGTTTACTTATTTTTAAAATCATTATGAGATAAAAAAGCTCTTGAAAAAATATGGATATGGATTACTTGTGTGCAAAATTCTTCAGTTTTTTTTCTCATTGTAGCATTTTTACAAATATATGGTACAAGTTTAGGCTTTATGGCAATTAATTTTCTTTGAAGAAGGGATTGACGGATAGGTATGTGTTTCGTCCTCCTGATCATTTCGCCTTAGCTGTTCGAGATCTTATTCGTTTCTTTTAGGGGGGAAATATACCAACTCCATTTTAATCTTCCTTTGGTAACTACAGCTGCCAAAACAATTTTTTAGCTGAACTTAAAGCCTGGCTCACGTTTAAATATTTTTATTTTTGTTAATATTTTAAATATTTATTTATTTATTTATTGAAAGAGTACAACTAAGAACAGTTGAAATTATATTTTAGAAAAACAGTATATTTATTAAAAAAATCCGCGTATCTAGCCCGATGGGTGAACTTTTTAACGATATGAACCATCTCACATCGATAACTGGCCAGGCACTTGGATATACAATATAAAAGTTGAGAAAAGGAAGCAAGATAAAAATTAAACATATCAAAAATAACAAAAAATAAATAAATAAAAATATAAGAAAAAAGTGCCAAGGGAGCACCGTTGACCAAAGGAAACATTCATAATATAGGATTGGTCAAGGATGCTCGTAGTGACACGCCAAGATAACTTAGGATAGAAGAAGTGATAGATTGAATAGACCGTTCGAATGCGAGGAAGTTATAAAAGTTATTAAAATTAGAACATAAGACACGGAAAGGATCGTGTAAAGCGTAATTAGATCTACAAAATTGTTAGACTAAAGGTCGAAAATTACGAGTTACCCTAGTAGGTATGACAAAAGTAACTTTGCTAAGAAGTACATTGGAATCGATAAGACAGAGTAACAGCTTATGAATATCACTTAAGAATAAGGCGCAATGGCATGTTCTGCGATGATTTAAGGAGGCAATTTTATAAGGCGAAGTCTATCAGAATATGCCAGCAGTCGAAAGTTTAGATCCCAGTTTAAGCCACGAAGTGCAAAAAGGAGAAATTGCTTTTGTACGGACTCAATCATGTCTTGATAAACATGGTATTGAGGTCTCCAAACGCAAGAACAATATTCTAAAATAGGACGGACGAGAGAGATATAAAGTAGTTTGGTTGTGTAAGGGTCGTTAAACTTGTAACACCAACGCTTAATAAAAACAAGAACACCTCTAACTCGTTTTATTGACAATGTTGCAAATATAGTTATTGAATTTAAGGTTATGGTCGAACAAAACACCAAGGTCGGAAACACTCTCGATGCATTCTAAGGAAGAAGATTCTATAGATTAAGTAGCCAAAAAAGGAGCAGAACGTTGAGAAAGAGCTGAAGAAGTAATTGCTTATTTTTACCGGAATAGGACAGACAGAGTTTGACATCATCCACATACATAAGAAAGCGAGAAGATTTGATTACTTGCGGGAGATCATTTAAAAATAAATTAAAAAGAAGAGGGCCAAGGTGGCTACCTTGAGGTACCCCTGAAGTGACATTAATTTCTGTAGATTCGCAGCCTTTAAAAACTACATTTTTTTTATTCAATTTAATATTCTAGAAAAAAAATGTAAAATTTTTGACGTTATGTCGAAACCCTGACGTGCAGGGGTTGCTTAGACCTCGGAAACATATAGTAAGCATGGTCTGAACTCCACACCCAAAAAATATTTTTTTTGTGTGGCTGTGTCATTAAAGATATATGTAGATAACCCATAATACAACTTTTATAAAAAAATTATAAAGCTGACTACTTACTTTATTAATTTATAATCTAAAAATAAATAAATTAATAATTTTATTAAAAAAAGGCTCTTGAAAATATATTTTAAAATAAAGAACAACTAGATTTTGGGCGTGGATGACTGATAATATTCTTTTCTTGAAAAAACAAAAAAATGTTGAGCTAAAAACTTGTTGATCGATCGGTTTTTTGTGGGCCATATACTAACTGATTATTTGGTACAGTTTTGCAACTCTAAAAATATTCTGAAGGCAAATTTGGTTAATAATATCTGCCTAAGAAAAAGGCAATAATGCTTTAAAACTGTTTCCCTCTTTTCGAGGTGAAAAATAAAATGAACTGGTTTTTGATTACACAAATGACGTCAATGAATATCTAACTCTTCGTGGAGTGGTCAGAGATGCAAGATTTAGCTAAATGGCTTGCTTCAATTTTTTAAATTTTAATTTTTGCTTAAAGCTCAACTCTGTAATTTACAGAGTTAGATAATTATTCTTTTGAACTGGAATATGTTATGGTATAGACTGAATAATTATTTTATATTGCCGAAGAAAACACTTATAACCTTTACGCCTCTCACAACGAAACAAAAAATGCCATTCACTTGAAATTTGATACAAATGTTCGGGAAGAGTGTACCAACACAACAAAACAAAAAAAAATCGATAATTGAAAATACGTTGCCCGCGAAATTTGGAAAGTCGCCTTACTTTTTGAACACACCTCGTATATAAATATTTTGTTGGAGGTTCAATATCATCTTCAATGATTTTGTGTTGCTTTGTTTGTAGTTTTTTAAATGAGTTTTGGAACTGCTCCCCTACTTCACAGCCATATAGCATAAACGATGACGCACGGTTTACTAACTAACAAGTCTAAATAAAAATTCAGAAATTGATTTTAAAAAATCAAAATCTTAAGATGCTTAGGCTTGTTATTTTTATAGACAAACGAATCATGTCAATAAGACGACAATGGAGCACAATTAATTATAAGGAAAATATAGATTTAAGTAAAGTACAGGAGACAGCAAACTACTTATTAAAATGGTGGTTTATTTCATTATAATAAGAGCATGAAAAACGCAAGAAGTCAGTCAAGGCTTTGTCCTTGGTAAACGCAATTTGAATCTATTTTTCAAATCCACCAAGAAGTGAGTTCTTTAAATGCTTCGCTAGCCTGAATTCGAAAAAAGTTGATCTCACAATTTATTTTCAAGAGTCAGGAAAAAAAGGTGTCAGGCCATCGCAGTAAGGTGTATAAAGCGAAATTAAGATTTTTTGAAGGCCCAATGGCTCTTTTGTGACAGCTTGTAGCCGGAATCATCTGCTTAGATCCATAATAAATCATCTGATACAATGTCATAAACTCGGCTATATACCTTAAGATCAAAAAGTTTCCGGAAAGGCGTTTTTTAAAAGGTGCGCGCAAAATGAATCGGTATATTTTTTTTTTTTTATTAGGTTGGAAGGACTGTTTTTGACATTTTGTCATAATTTGTGCGCAATTGCCATACAACCTAATAAAAAAATTAAATATACCTACTCATTTTGCGCGAGCCTCTTAAATCGAAATTCCCAAAAACTTTTTGATCGGTATAGTATACAAGAGCCTTTTTTTTTGGGTAATTTCAAAGAGCACAAATGGTTGTCGACATTTAGGCTGGTCAGTTATTAAATGTAACATGACTATCGCTATAGGTTCTAGATCAGAATCAGAATTTTGGTATTTAAAACCTATCAACAAAAGAAAAACCAATATGGCAACATACTCTTAAGCGTTTAATTGTAGTGTATAAAAAAACAAGGCATAAACTTATAGAACTCAGTGGTTTGTGGGGGGTGTATGGGAACCAAAACCTTGTTGCCACATTTACTTTAGTCAATGCAACTGCTGGTTGCCGTGCCAGGCGACGTATACGTAATGTGTACACAAACGGAGTGCACACAAACACATACACATACACATTGATATGAGGCAAATAAACCTTCTGCGTTCGGGCAAAAATGATGCTAAGAAATTGCCCTCAAAAGTATGCTTTAATTTAACAAAAAAAAAATTGTTTTATTTTCTTTCACAGAAAGGAAAACATGTTCATTATGGTAATTGTTTTAATGAGATTAAAACAACATAAATGCATTCAAAAAATAAGCTTAAAATAATATTATGAATAGCAATATAGGGTAACTGTTGTATAAGCATATGTTGGTATATCATTTATATAACATTTAATAGCTCTTTAAAAATAAACTGCCATAAAGCATTTAAGTTGCTCTAAATATTTATGTAGCAACAGCTTAGTATTATTTATTTATGATATATTTGTTTTTTGAAAAGGAAATATGCAATTCGTTCATGGGGCTGAAATCCAAAATAATTTTTATTGTGATATTTTTTAAAGCAAATAGTTAAAAATATATAAGTATGGCATTTTATGGTGCTCTAATCTGTCTAGATCGTCTATGGCCTGCTCGTTCAATTTATATTTTTAACTTGACAAAATGGTTTTAGTTTTTTCTTCTCTTCTGTCTTCGCATCACAAAGTAAAGCTAAAGTAAAATGGCTTCCTAGGTCCATTTGACAGTTTAGATCCACTACGTCTTTGGATGTGGAACGAGACTTCCAGTCATCACATCCAAGTCACAAATCATTTCCCAAATGTACGTAAAATTTTACGTACAAACTTCTTAGCCAAGTTATTTGTCTCTTTTGACAGTCTGAGAATTTGCGTTACCCAAGCGGCCTAAAATTTTAAAATCAATTCTTGATTTGTTGTCCTAGTAGCCATAGATAAATCCTTTATAGTTATATCAAGGTATTTTTAAAAATATTCGCATTTTTTATTTTAGTTTATGCTTTCTAGTCTCTAGACAATTCAAATCGATTTTTATTTAATAGCATACTTTTGTGCTGCATTAAAATATTTTCTCTCCATGTGGCTTTTATTTGTTTACATATTTAAATGCTTTTATATTATGTATACACATGTGTGTGTGTGTGTTTTATTTTTTTTGCAGTTCCCAGTTGTTGTTGTTGTTTGCTCTCGATTTGCTGCTTAATCAAAATTCAAGAGCCTCTCAACGATTACAGCGTTTAAGTCATTTATGAATGAGTAACTGAATAAATGAATGAATGAATGAACGAGTGACTGATTGAGTGAGTGAATGAGTGAGTGTATGAGTGCGTTAGGTTTATTTGCTTTTTGTTTAACATACTCAATGCAAATGTTGTGTAAATGATCTGCTTAAGTTGCTTATGGCAAATTGACACGCAAGTAAGGGGGGGAAAAATAAAAAGAAAATCCCAAGCAAATAAAACATGCAAAGAAAATGCAAATATTCGTATAACTACGATACATGCACAGAACATATGTACAAACTGAAGGATTAAAAATGGAATGGTAAGAATTGGGGCAAGGCACGTGCCGACTGACTTATACACTGCAGTCTTCATGCATACTTCGTATTATATGAATCTAAAACGTGGTGAAAACTCTTTCTAAAGGAAACTGTGATATTTTTATGATATCGGAGTGCTGTATAATAAGATTATCATAAGACCAGTGCGCACGAATAGATCCTTCGTATTTGCTTTTTTTGGTTCAATCGTTACAAAAAAAATTTAGTTTCCGCCTACTAATTTGAATGAACTAATTTTAATGAAAATTATGCTTACTATATATTTTTTTTTTTAAAATTGAGGACCTAATCTAAAATGGGAACTTTTAAAAATAGTTGCCAAAATATTCAAATAGTTGGCTAAAAATTGTGTGCTTGTTTGGTTTCTGTATATAATGTAATAAAAAATAATTTTATTACTTACAATTTTTTTGACAAAATTATTATAATTTTGAAAAGAATGCCCTTATCCACCCTGCAAAGATTAGAACAGCTAAAAGGAAATGTGTAAAAAGCCCAAACAAAATACATTAAAAGATAAGAAAAAAAAACGTCTCGAAGACCAAATAAAAGCTAGGAGCTACAATTTGGCAGAACTTTTTCCAGTACTATGGTCTAGTTTTTCAATTGCTTTTATTTTTATTAGATGTATTGCCCTTAAAAACTTAAAGTCTGGTTCAGGCCCTCTAAAAATCAATCAAAACGATTAGATACTTTCGATAGTCATAACTAAAAATATAGAAACGTCACTTTGTGAAGAGCTAAGAGTCAACGCATTGGCATTTACAGCCTTTAAATCATATATGTATTATATATTATTTTGTGAAGAGCTTGAGTACTCTAAATGGATGCCAAATTTGAAAACGATACTTTTATAAACAAACGAACTACTCATCTAGAACTTATGGTTTTTAAAACAAATTTACACTGTTTAACTTTTGACAAAAATTCTTGTTATTTCCGTAATTTTTCTCCGATTTTGATAAGCAATCATACATTTAGTTTGTTATCGATCGAACTTTAAGAGCAATGAATAAAACCATTTGCAATTTTTTTTTAATTTTTAAATTTACTTTCAAAATAGCATATTTTTACAAAATTTGCAGAAAATTACGAAAAATTTGTATATTAATGGATAATTAACGATCAAACCATAAATTTGACAAAAATATAGTCCAAATATAATCGATAGGTTATTCAATTACACTAGTCGAGCAATTTAACACTTTTTGTTCTCCAGATATCAGACGTATTTTTTTGTCAGAGAATGTTAGGCAATATTTCAGCATTCAAAAAGGTTTAATAATTATCTATAGTTTGTCTTATCAAAATCATTTTAGAACAAAAACAGATATTTGTTTTTATACTCTGTATTGTATGGTACAAAGGGTATATTAAGTTTGTGTAAGCCGAAAATGTATGTAACTTACAGAATCAGTCGTCGGAGACCCCCCAAAGCTACCTTAAGTATGATCCGGGTAACTATACAGACTATAGAGAGGGTGACGGTCCATTCGTCCGTATGAACGCCTAGATTTCAGAGATGATAAGAGCTAGGGGCTACATTATATAACTCCCATAGGGATGTTTCATAGGAGAAAGGTGAGAGAGACAGGTGTTTCGTTTGTTTATAAAGATATCGGAACCAAATTTGGCATTCAGAAATTTAGAGTACCCAAGCACTGTTTTGAATTTTAACGATATCGTTTGACTATATCATATAGCTTCGATAGGACCAATCGGTAAAAAAACGTTTTTTTAACCAAACTCCGTTGTGTTTCGTTTGTTTGTGAAGATATTTCAGAACTATTTTAGAGTACCCAAGCACTGTACCAAATTTGATTAAAATCAGTTGACTATATAGGAATATTCGGGGGAGGCTGTAACCCCTAGAGGACGCGTCGCTGGTGGCCTCCCAGATATGGGTGGTAGGAGAGAAATCAAATATCTCCCGCGGACCAAACACGCCCAAAAAAAAAAAAAAAAATCAAAAAATCACATGGCATGACTGGATGCCAAATCCCAGTACGTCCCAAAAAAAAAAAAAAAAAAAAAAAAAACTGGTAAAAAAAAAAAAAAAAACACCCCTACCCAAGAAACGGTAACAAGCCTCGGAAATGGACAGGATAACTCGTTGACGACTTTTAGCTATCGAAAAAGGACAAGATTTGGAACATGGAACATAAGAACACTTGCAGAACCTTCACGTATAGCGTAGGTTGGGCGCGAAATGAATCGTTACAGGATCAACATACTCGGCTTATGCGAAACTAGATGGCTGGGACAAGGTGATTTCACATGCCAAACAGGGCATTATTTTATAAAAAAAAAAAATCCGACGCGTCGTAGATACGGCGTAGGAATTCTGGACTCAATCCAGTGTCAGAAAGAATCATATCAGCTCGCTTCAAAGCAAATTCCGAAACGTAAGCATCATACAGTGCTACGCCCCAACGGAAGATGCTGAAGACCAAGATACAGATAAAATCTACGAAGAACTCGACGAAACTGTTCGCGGTACCCCAAAGGGGGATATTACCATTCTAAAAAAAAAAAAAAAAAAAAAAAAAAAAAAAGATAAAAAAAGTGTGGAAAGAATAATGGGTCACCAAAAAAAAAAAAAAAAAAAAAATGATAATGGCAACCGCTTTGTGAATCTATGTGTAGCAAATGACCTGTACATAGGAGGAACGCGTTTCCCGCATCGTGATGTGCACAAATATACATGGCAGTCACCAGATGGTCGCACACGCAACCAAATTGATCACATTGCTATAAGTAGAACCTTTCACAACTCCCTATTAGACGTGAGAACCTCCAGGGGAGCAGATGTATTCAGCGACCACAATCTACTTGTGGGTGAAATGCGCCTAAGACTCTCAGCAATACACCCAACAGAGCGGTCTGAGAAGGCTTTAGATGTCCAACAACTGAAACTCCCCAAAAAGCGCGAAGCTTTCAAGCGAAACATAAACGAGCGACTACTCTCATCCACAGTCACAACATGCGAAACGCTGACACAAATCTACAAAGAAACAGCTGCTAACACCTTAGGTCACAGAAAACACAAGCGAAAGCTATGGATCAGTGACTCTACCTGGGACTTAATTACTGAGCGACGAAAGATCAAGAAACAGCTCCACCAGAGTTGTACCCAGCAAAGGAAAGAACAACTGTCCGCTCCTTACAAAGCCACAGAACAAAGAGTTAAAAGAAGTGCCCGTAAAGATAAAGAAACTTTTTTAAATGAACAAGCCCAAGACACAGAAGCAGCAGCAAGACTTGGTAACTTAAAAGCAGTGTATGAGCGCATAAAAGAAATCACGGGAGAAAAACAGACAAACCCGCCATTGAAAGATAGCTCAGGCAACTAAGCAACCACTGTTGACAGACAACTGGAGACATGGAGTGAGTTTTTCGAAGACAACCAACCACCTATCCCATACACAAACGAGGGCACGACGTCCCGCAGAAACCCAATGAGAGAGATCTGATGGGGTCCCTGTAGAGCTGTTTAAAGCTGATCCGTTAGTAGCTGCACAAGCGTTTACGTCGCTTATAAGGGAATTCTGGAACACAGGCTTATTCTCGGACACACTGTCTGAAGGCATTATAATCCCAATCCCAAAGAAGGGAGACTTAAGTCAATGCAGTAACTACAGGGGGATCACATTGCTAAATACTACCCAAAAAATTATAACTGCAATCATTTTGAAAAGAATCAGCGGCCCGTTAAATACAGTTCTGCGGCACGAACAAAATGGATTCAGACCTAATAGATCCTGCATTGATCACATAAGCTCTCTCAGAATAATTGTAGAACAGTCTGTCGAATGGAGATCTCCCCTCTTTCTTCTTTTTATAGATTTCGAACGTGCCTTCGATACAGTAATCTGGGACGCAATATGGGATACCCTTACAACCATGGGAGTTCCCGAACAAATCATCAACATACTTAAAGCCCTGTACGACAACTCAACATGTGCCGTGCGCTATAAAGAAAAGAAAGGACGAGTTTTCCCGCTGAAAAAAGGCGTCCGACAAGGCTGCGCTTTGTCGCCTCTGCTCTTTCTTGCAGTCTTGGATATGGTTATGAAGAAAACAAATCAAGACTGTCCCACAGGCATACAATGGGGTCCGTTCGATGTTCTTGGAGATCTCGAATATGCCGACGACATTTGCCTTCTCACACATAACTTCGAACATATAAACAACAAGCTAAATGCACTAATACAGAATGCCCAACGAGTAGGCCTTAAAATCAACTTCTCCAAAACCAAACTAATGCGCATACAAACCGGCATCAGTACGCCTCTAACAATATAGCATAATGGGGAAAGTTTAAGAATAGAGGATGTGGAACAATTTTGTTATCTTGGCAGTATGATCACGAAGGATGGCGGAGCTGAAGCAGACATCAACAGCAGAATCAAC
>JBAMAX010000612.1:0-44401 GCA_037043745.1 Chymomyza amoena
AAAGTGATAAAATTGTAAATAGTAAGCATGTCGAAAGTCAAGCTTATATGGTTTTTAAGTTTTAAGCTAGCAACAAATTTTACAATAAATAAATTTCATTTAATTTATAAAATAGTGTTTTTATTGGTAAACGAATTTTGAAGCTATAGTTATAGCAGCGCTGATAGATTATTCAGTGAATTATTTTTTATACAAAAACAAAAACCATGGGCAGCTTGGTATGTTTTGACAACCCGCCACTGGGTTTTTGGTAACTTATCTTTCGTAATCGTCTTAACAAATTTTCAGTTGTATTTAAAATTGCACTAATTAAAAGCTAGAGGAAACTTATCAAAATTTGATGTCTTTAATATGAAGATGGGAGCAATTTACAAAAAAAAAGTTTTCTGAGCATAATTTGTTTGATTTTCGATGGTTTAAGTTATCGATAAAAAGGTTTGGGTTTGAAAACCAAGCAGTATACCCTTTTTTTTCTCAAAATCTACTACATCATTTAGCCATGAAAAACTCGCTTAATTATACCTTGTACTAAGAAGTATGATTCGATTATGTCAGTGTATGATACGGGCAGAAGAAATGGTAGACCTTATAAAGTTTTTCGGTCAGCGTCAATATCTGAGTCGATATAACCATGTCTGTTTGTCCGTCTGTCTTTATGTTCGTACATATAAAAAGACCTCAGAGACTATAAGATATATGGAACTGAAATTTTACCAAAAATTGCACATTAGCCAGGAAAGTTTTTCGATTTATTCGAACACAGTTATGAATAGACACAGTTGCAGAGCACGAACGTGATATTCTTGGTTGACGTAGGCTAAGATTGAATGTCTTGGTGAAAGGATTACATCAGGTGTGGTTTTTACACAACTTTCCTCCCGCCGTTTTCCAAAAGATTGTTCCATCAATACAAAAAAACGCAATGAGAATTTCATAACTTATACTGATCATAATATAATAAAAAAATCATTGGCCTTAAAAGCTTTCAAATAAAATAAATATTAAATAATTTCATAAAAAGCTCCAATTTCAGCTTTATTAACTACATCGAAATTTTGCCACTTTTGGTTCCGTTTGGTATAATGCTATTATATCCCAGTTAATACCCTGTGTATCCCCTTTTATTTTGCAACACTTTAGCCATTCTTGTAGGCGTAGATGAAATTAGCTTCCAACATGTTCCGATTGGAATACTGTACCAAGCTCTTTGGATATTTTCCCATAGTTGGGTTTTATTTTGGCAAATTTATTTTTTCCGACTTCTTTTTAAGCTCTCCCCAGAGGCTCTCAATGGGATTGAGGTCTGGGAATTGAATTGGCCACTCGAGAACGTCCACCTTATGCTTTTGAAACCAATCCTTTACGAATCAGGATGAGTGCTTCGGATCGTTATCCTGCTGAAACTTCCATAAAAGTGGCATGTTATTCTCGGCATATGGTAGCATTCCGCCCTATGCTCCGACTAAGAGCGATAAGTTGTGCTACTGGAGGGCTATGGTATTAGTTTTAACTTTTGCAATTGTCAACTAGATGTACAATTTTATCAAAGAATAAAAAAAAAAAAAACAAAAATGGTAGCATTACCGTCTCCAATATATCTCTGTAAACAAATCTGTCCAAAGTACCATCAATCAGATGTATCGGACCAACACCTTCCCATGAAAAACAGCCCCATACCATGAGGCTGCAAATTCCGTGCTTTACGGTTTTTTGGGTGAACCTAATATGGAACTCTTTTCCCTTAGGCCAATGAACATTCCTTTTGGCATCATTTCCAAACAAATTTATCTTCGTTTCATCGCTCCAGAGTATATTTCGCAATTTTTTCTCACCCACCGGTCCGCACCAGGTTTTGCGATCCAATGCAAATTTTTTCCTCATCTTTAAATTTGCAGATCGAAGCAATGGGACTTTACGGGCAACCTACCTGGTAGATTTGCATTTTCTAAACGTCGTCTGACGGTTCGTGACGATAAAACGTTACCAATTTCATCTTCTTTTTAAGGTATTAATGCACTGTGTCAAATTTGATCGAAATCGGTTGACTATATCATATACATAGCTCCATAGGACCAATCGGTCCAAAAAACGTTTTTTATACAAAATATACGACTTTACGTCCGCCATTTTTTCATATACATATGTATTTTCCAAAAATGAACTTTGGTTACTTTACTTGAAGGGTTCCATAAAATTCCGAAAACAGATTTAATTTTTACATTTCAATAATAAATAATAAATTTTTATTTTTCGAGTTTTACAAAACTTCAAATATTCTTATGATTTACAGTTTCTTCTTTTGAAATAGATAATCCAGATGAGCTAGAGAAATCCAGACGGGTCATGACAGGATCTGCTCAGAAAACATTATTACGAAGAAAATTTGTAAAAGGGAGTGGAAACGACAGAAGAACCTGGACTGCCACAAAAAAAAGTAGCTGAGTGTGGATACTTTTTTTTTTTTTCATTTTATGAAAGGAATTTCCCTTTTAGGCAGCCACAAATCAGTAATTATTGCATACTATCATTCTATTATACTTAAAAGACACTTTTATTTTATTTTTAAAAAATAATAATTTCCGTCTCGTGGTTCCTAAAAAATTGATTAAACAATAAAAAACTGAATTTATAAAATGTTTAGATCTAACTCTGTAGTTTTTAAAAGCTAGGTGTAAGCTATAAAAATAAGGAAAATTGTTAAACTAACTAAATTTGTCAAATAATAAAAATAATTAATAGTTTTTATATCCGTTTCCTGGTTCCTAAAAAATGTATCAAATAATGAAAATCTATGTAAATTTATCAAATTTTTAGATCTAACTCAGTATTTTTTAATACCAAGCTTTAAGCAACACACAAATTATTAAAATAAAGCGAATTGTTTAACTAACTAAATTTATGAAATAATAAAAATAAACAAGCTAAGATTGTAAGATACAATATTTTATTATAATTTATATAAAAAAAATGTATCTAATAATTTGAGAATTGAAATAAAACTATAAACTAACATAAAAAATATATATTTTATTATAATATTTATAATTATTATTATTGTGGAGATATTATAAAAATAATGCAAATTGTTAAGCTATAATAACTAAATTTATCAAATAATAAAAATAAACAAGCTAAAATTATAAGTTACTATATTTTATTATAATTTGTATAATTATTTTTATTATTGTTAAAATATTATAAAAGTAACGCAAATTGTTAAACTAACTAAATTTTTTAAAAATAAATAAACAAGCTAAAATTGTAAATGTATAAATATTATTATTTTTGAAATAAAAACAAACTGAAAAACTTAAAAAACCATGTTTTTTGTTTTTAAAAAAGGATACTTTCTTTCAGTTGCTTAGCTCTAAAAATACATCAACTATTCTGGCTAAGGAAGCTAAGGAATCTATGAAAAGGTACATTTTGTTGTTCCAAACCTATTGAACAGCTTAAAACCGTTACTGAAATTCAAATATTTAAATTTAGACGATTTGGCAAAAAAAAATCAAAAATTTGAATCGATTTTCGCTAATTTTTGACTCTGAACGGATTTCAGCTACCAGGCGAACAGAAATCATAAGCAAGTGGCTGCAGAATAAAATTTTTCTAAAAGTGTCACTAAAAGTATGCCACACTTTTTTTCAAAAATAATTTTTTTGTCAAAATTTTGTAGCATACTTTAAGTTGCTAATTTAAAGCTGCCTACTGAATTTTCTGCATTTCTGTTCGCCTGGTAGTTCAGCTGCTTGCAAGACCATTTTGTATGGAAAAATTGCAAAATTAAATTTTTTTTTTTATTTTTTTAGCTGTTTTCAGATTCAGCAGTGGTCGGCTACATATACATATGCAATTTTTTTGCGTTTGTATTAAACCTTTTTCAAAAGGTAAATTTGTATCAAATTTTTTCGTACTGCTGTTTCTGCGCCGCCCAATCTCAAGGTCATTCGATTCAGCAATCTATTTGAGACTGCAATTTCGACAACCCAACTGAAAACTTCCAAATTTAAAAAAAAACAATATGTTTTTTCGTTTTAATTATTTATTTATTCAAATAAAATTAAATAGTTACTACAATCATTTTAATTTTGCTTCTTAGTTTCTATATATAACTAACTTTTACATATTTAAACAATTTTTTTGGTTTTTTTTTTATTTAAATATATACAAATTGTTGAACTAACTAAATTTATCAAATAATATAAATAAACAAGCTAAACTTGTTAATAACAATATTTTACTATAAATTGTATAAATATTATTATTTTTGAAATAAAAAAAACTGAAAAACTTAAAAAACCATCTTTTATGTTATTAAAAAAGGATATTTTCTTTCAGTTGCTTAGCTCTAAAAATACATCAAATATTCTGGCTGAAGGAAATAGGAAACATTTTGTTGTTCCAAATATATTGAACAGCTTAAAACCGTTACTGAAATTCAAATATTTAAATTTACTGCGGACGATTTGGCAAAAAAAATACAAAATTTGAATCGATTTTCGCTTATTTTTGACTCTGAACGGATTTCAGCTATCAGGCGAACAGAAATCATAAGCAAGTGGCTGCAGAATAAAATTTTTTCTAAAAGTGTCACTAAAAGTATGCCACACTTTTTTTTAAATAATTTTTTTGTCAAAATTTTGTAGCATACTTTAAGTTGCTGATTTAAAGTTGCCTTCTGAATTTTCGCATTTCTGTTCGCCTGGTAGTTCAGCTGCTTCGAGGACCATTTTGTATAGAAAAATTGCAAAATTAAATTTTTTTTATTTTTTAGCTGTTTTCAGAGTCAGCGGTGGTCGGCAAAATATATAGTACATATACATATACAATTTTTTTGCGTTTGTATTGAACATTCTGGGACGCTTTAGTTTTTAGCCTCTTTGGTTTACAATTTCCTTCTTTTTAATTTTTCAAAAGGTAAATTTGTATAACATTCTTTCGTACTGCTGTTTCTAAGTCGCCCATTCTCAAGGTCATTCGATTTAGCTATTAGCAATTTCCATAACCCAACTGAAAACTTCCAAATTAAAAAAAAAATGTTTTTTCGTTTTAATTTTTTATTTATTCAAATAAAATTAAATAATTATTACAATCCTTTTAATTTTGCTTCTTAGTTTCTATATGGAACTAACGTTTACATATTTAAACACTTTTTTTTTGTTTTTTATTTAAATATTATATATACAAATTGTTAAACTAACCAAATTTATCAAATAATAAAAATAAACAAACCAAAATTGTTATTAACCATATTTTATTATAATTTGTAATATTATTATTATTAGTTTTGAAATAAAAATAAACTGAAATAACTTAAGAAACAATGGTTTTTTGTTTTTAAAAAAGGATATTTGTTTCAGTTGCTGCGCTCTAAAAATATATCAAATAATCTGGATGGAGGAATGAATCTACAGACAGAAACATTTTGTTATTGAAAACCTATTGAACAGCCTAAACCCATCATTCAAATTAAAAATTTGAATTTTCTGAGCATTTGACAAAACAAATTTGATTCGATTTTGCCTAAAATTTGAGTCTGAACGGATTTCAGCAACCAGGCGAACAGAAATCATAAGCAAGCGGCTGCCAAAAAAATTTTTTCTAAAACTGTCACTAAAAGTATGCCACACTTTTTTTGTAAAAAAAAAAATTGTATGCCAAAATTTTGTAGCATACTTTTAGTTACCAAATTAAAGTTGCCTTCTGCATTTTCTGCATTTCTGTCGACCTGGTAGTTCAGCTGTTTCGAAGACCATTTTGTATGGAAAAAATTCAACAAAAAAATTTTTTTTTCGTTTTTAGATTTTTGGCAATATATACATACATATGCATTTTTTTGCGTTAGTATTGAACATTCTGTGACGCTGTAACGTGCCCACACTTGCATGCATTTTGTGTACAGCACAGTGCCGAACTTTGGATTAAAGTTTTCATGTTCATTTATTCGTTTTTTTATTTCAAATTCTGTTTTATATTTTGCAACAATTTATATATTTTTATAATACAAAGTTTCCTAACCTACATCCAATAAGTATCAGCAGATTCATTCAATCTCAAATCAAATATTACAGATGTTTGATCATAAGTTATGCTGCATGGGGGTCATCGTTGATGTCAACCAGTGTTTGACAAAGGCTGAACTCTGCTCCCAGCTCCCATTTTCAACCAGCTTAAAGCCGTTCCATTTAGAAAGGAAAAAACTTAAACGCTGTCCACGAACAGACCAATAAGAGCTGGTGTGCCACAGGGAAGCGTCCTTGCTCCGTTTTTATGCAATCTGTAAAAGACTGATGTCTCAAACCCTAAAGAGATCTATACATCTTTCATACGCAAATGACCAGAAAGCTCCTTGATTTGAAATACCCTTTCCTGATTTTAAACTTCAGCTGGTGCAAAGTATAAAAACAACCGTCAATTAATTCAAAGCCAAACAATATTAAATATTCAGTGCATTATTTGCTGCATTTAATAAAATTAAAAATAAAATTGACGCTGTTTTAAGCTTTTTATTTATTCATTTAACAATTTTCGCCAGGCTTTTTATTGTTTTTAATAGTTCAATTATTTTCTTTTTAAATGGCTTCTGGCAAAAACAAAAGCACAAATTATAGTTAAATAAATTTAAAGCCCGAAGAATATAAACATAAATAAAACAGACTTTTTTAATGGAATATTTATTTGGTTTGATGGAAAACCAATTGAAAAACTTGACAAGTCATTTGTAGGTCAGCTAGATTTACGGATATTAAACTACAATATTAAGTTTGTGCAAATCGAAAATGTATGTAACATATAGAAGGAGTTGTCGGAGACCCTAAAGTTACTAAATTCGGCAATCAGATCTTTTTTAAGGTATTAATGCACTGTGTCAAATTTGATCGAAATCGGTTGACTATATCATATAGCTCCCATAGGAACGATCATTCAAATAAAAAAAGTTTTGCTTAAAAATTCTTCTGTTTTTGTTTTTTTTTATGAAGAAACCGGATTTTATTGCAAGCTAGCGGTACAGGGTATCCTAAAGTCGTCCGCGCCCGACTTTACGTACGCCAATTTTTATTATTTGATAATAAACATTTTTGACATTTTTAGTCTTTGACGACATTTTAAATTCTCGCAGCTGTAAGCTTTTGCCTGAAAATGTTTTAGCATTTTCGAAGTCTACTTTAAATTAAAAAAAAAAAAGGTTAAATATTTCAATGTCCAATCTTTTGATTCGAATAAAATATATTTTTGCGACCTGTCCTTATTTATGTAAGTATTATTTGGTATTTTAAAAACACTCTTCGAAAATATAAACTTCCTTTGAGGAAAAGTAACAAAAGGGCTGGTTTTATTCTTGATTTTTTTTGTTAGTATTATCCATCGCCACTGTCAATTATTAAACATCATTTGCCTTTTTTTGCCGGTATAGAAAAAATATAGCTTTTTAGAGAACATATCTATGCAAAAGCTCGTGGAGATTATTTGAAATATGCAGAATTTAGGTGTTGACAATTATGTGTTTGTTTACTTATATAATTGATAGCAAGAAGTACGTTACATGCTAAAAATTGTTTAAATAAATTGGGAAATCGTCTCTCTCTTGTTTTTTCCCAACCTACAAATACGAATACTAAATGTCTGACTAAGTCGGACCCTTTAACAACAATCGAGAGTAAATTATGTTTCTCCAAAAATAAGATAGATTTACATGTAACGGGCAAAAGATGCTTTCAGTAGAAATATGTATATAAATATATGTAGTTTTAAGTTTTCATCTGGTTTAAATATTTTTATTTTGTATTTTATAATTTATTTTTATTAATATACCTTTGTACACTTAGTTCAGGATATAGAAATAACAAATATACCTTTACTACTACATATTTTTCACATAAAAACAAATGTTTTAACTTTGGAATTTTTGAAAATATATTTCTCTTTATTTAAAGGACCTAATCTTAAATTTTGATATTCTGGCTCTTATAGGCGCTAAGAATTTGACTTACATAAAGAACATAAAAATTGTTAATTGCCAACCTTAATATTGTTAGGGCCTTCGGCGTCACCTTAGAAAAATTTTATTTCATTAATAAATCAAAGTTGAACATTTAAGCCATTTATTCTGTTTATAGGGAATAATGACTTGATATTCTGCAGAAGAAAATTCAGGTTAAAGAAATTTTACTTTTGTGCATCTATATATTATCATCATAGTAGTATCATAGCCAACAAACATTTTCTGACAATTTATGTAATAAATAAAAAAAAATTGTAGTCTCAAAAACCGGAGATAACCGGATAAATATAACTCTCACGAATCAACATTAATCGTATAGCAAAAAAAAAATACTAAGGTCTTTGAGTAAACGAAGATAATTGAATTGTAATAATTCAAAGATTTATTAATATAAGAAGGTTTTACAAAATATTGCACATTGCCTTATCTTCTTAACTGCGAGCAATTTTTGGTTTGTTCAAAATATGAGACTATTATTTCAAAAAAGCAAATTTATTCATTAACAATGATTATCTATATCGCAACACCCTTTATTTAATTTGATTTTGTTTCAACGTTCCATCTCCCAATAAAAACACAATTTTGTAAATTAAATTAAAATAAATTATTTATTGTAAAATTTGTTGCTACTTAAAACTAAAAACCCGTATAAGGTTGAGTTTCCACGTATCATTATTATTTCAAGTGTGTTAAATTTTTTCAAATTATAATACAATTAACACAAATGATTTTTAACAGTCTTGACAAACTTAAGAGAAAATTAATATAACATCAATTCTTGTCGTTAACCCCTATATCCCCACAAAGTAAACTGACTCCTTAGTCGACCTCCTCAACAGTAGGACCATTATATCCTGCACCGCCAAAGCCACCAGCTTGTTGGCCACAGTTAGCTCCACTGCTTTGCTGGCCTGCTCCCTGTTGATGCATTTTCGTCATGACAGGTGAACAGTACTGGGTCAGCTCCTTCAATTTGTACTCGAACTCTTCTTTTTCGGCCGTCGTATTCGAGTCGAGCCACTTAATAGTCTCATTGCATTTCTCCAGCACCGACGACTTGTCGCCTTCATTCAGCTTATCAGCGCTCGCCTGCTCCGCTGCTTGTTTTACACCAAACACATAGCTCTCCAGGCTGTTACGAGCTGTAATGCGTTCGCGGTGCTTCTCATCCTCTTCAGCGTAGCGTTCGGCCTCATTCACCATGCGATCGATTTCAGCTTGTGAAAGGCGACCCTTGTCGTTCTTTATTGTGATATTCTTTGCCTTGCCGGTGCTCATCTCCTTCGCCGTAACATTAAGAATCCCATTGGCATCCATATCAAAAGTGACCTCAATCTGGGGCACGCCACGGGGAGCCGGCGGTATTCCAGACAAATCGAATGTGCCCAATGGATTATTATCTCGCGTCATAGCTCGTTCGCCCTCGAACACCTGAATAGAGACGCCGGGCTGGTTATCCGAGTAGGTGGAGAAAGTCTTCGTCTGCTTGCACGGTATGCGGCAGTTGCGTTCGATTAGTTTCGTCATAACGCCTCCAGCAGTCTCAATACCCAGCGACAGTGGCGCCACATCCACCAATAGCACATCCTGAATCTTGCCACTCTGGTCACCGCTTAATATGGCTGCTTGCACTGCTGCACCATAGGCTACAGCCTCATCTGGATTGATGGAAAGATTGAGGCTTTTGCCACCAAAGAACTGCTGCAGTAGGTTCTGCACTTTTGGAATGCGTGTAGAACCGCCAACAAGCACAATGTCGTGGATTTGCTGCTTGTCCATTTTAGCATCGTTAAGCGCCTTCTCTACTGGTGCCAATGTTTGCCGGAACAAGTCGGCACAGAGCTCCTCAAATCGTGCCCGGCTCACCTTGGTATAGAAGTCATGGCCTTCGAAAAGTGCATCTACTTCAATGGTTGCCTCTGTGCTGGATGAGAGAGTACGCTTGGCTCGCTCAGCCGCTGTCCTCAAACGACGTAGTGCACGTGGATTTGAACGAAGATCCTTTTTATACTTGCGTTGGAATTCATCTGCCAGATGTGTCACCAATCTGTTATCAAAATCTTCGCCTCCCAGATGTGTGTCACCTGCTGTGGCTCGCACCTCAAACAGTGATCCCTCGTCAATTGTTAGGATGGAGACATCAAAGGTGCCACCGCCCAAATCAAAGATGAGCACATTGCGCTCACCCTTCAAATTCTTGTCGAGGCCATACGCCAATGCTGCAGCAGTAGGTTCGTTAATAATGCGCAACACATTTAAGCCTGCAATATGTCCAGCGTCTTTGGTAGCCTGGCGCTGTGAGTCGTTGAAATATGCCGGCACTGTGATTACTGCATCTGTTATGGTTTCTCCCAAATACGCTTCCGCAGTCTCTTTCATTTTGGTCAACACCATCGAACTGATCTCTTCCGGCGCAAAGCGTTTCTGTTCACCTTTGAACTCGACGCCAAGTTTGGGCTTGCCGCAGTCGCTGACAACTTTAAAAGGCCAGTGCTTGATGTCTTCTGCAATCTTTGGGTCGTCGTATTTGCGGCCAATTAAACGTTTAGCATCGAATACTGTGTTCTTTGGGTTCATGGCGACCTGGTTCTTGGCTGCGTCTCCAATCAGCCTCTCTGAATCTGTGAAAGCCACATAGCTTGGTGTGGTGCGATTACCTTGGTCGTTGGCGATAATCTCCACTTTGCCATGTTGGTAGACACCCACACAGGAGTAGGTGGTACCCAAGTCAATACCAATGGCTGGCATTTTTGTGTTGAATTTGTTTTTACTTTTTGTTGATACTCTTTCAAACAGTTTAATTATTAGCTTTAATACTTTGCTTGTAATTTAATACTTTATTCGCTTGTTACTTGAATTAAATTTACTCTCTTTTGGTTTTAGCTTGTTCAGCTAGTCGCTTTTTTATTTTGCTCTTGCGTTGTGATGTTTTCACTTTGCTTGTTTGAATTGAATTGACTCGAAGAGAAATTCGCAGCCGTATTTATACTGCGGCGCTCTGTTATGGAAATTTCGAGATACAATCTTCGAGAACGTATTCGAATGTTGTGGCAGAGCGTAATAAATTTATCTATTTAATACTCTTTGGTTGTGGGGTTCGCGTGAGTGCGAGCGAGGTGACTAGAGCGGTATTCGTAGCTTGTGTAGCTGCTCCGATTATTTCGAGGGGAAATATTTCAGAGAGAGAATGGTTGTTTGCTATTGTTATTTTGTTGTTGTGCCGGCTTTTGCGTTTGGAGGTTGCTTTTGGGCTAATGACAAGAATTTTCTCGAAGCATTTGACCTACCACAATAATGTTTGCCGCACTAAAAACTAATTTTATACGATGATATTGAAATTGTCAATTTCTATTTTAGTTAGCGTTTGTTATTGTTTTATTTTAAGACTGTTTCACGTGACGCTATTTATAGACGGACACGTTTTATTTTTGTTGATTTTATAATGGTGAGACAAGTTTGAAAAGAAGATAAAAATTTAAGAAGAAATTGATTTGAATGTAATTAAATATGTGAACATAGTATATAATATGATTAGCATATGTTCATATAAATATTTATATGTTGTGATATAGTTTGAGCTTTATTATAATTAAATAGTAAGGAAAACGCTGAGTTCAATGCTCCGTAAACCTACATATGTATGTGTGTATAAACTACATATATATGTACATACATAGTACATACAAACATATGTATACATATATGTACATATGTATAGACATGTATCGACATACTGTATATGATTAACTTAAGACTATTAACTGCTGTTATTTATACCTAATAGGTTTTATTTTGCCACGCTTGGTAAAGTTATATTATTATTATTTACAGATAGTACAGTTTATAAAACTATATCTAACTTAAGTTTATAAAGCGCAGGCTGCTGGGCCTCTGGCTATGTAGTTTTTATATGGTATGTTTGCTTATGTATATACATATGTACATTAGGGTGTCCTTTATACGACAAAAAAATTTTTTTTTTCGAATTTCGAAATGCATACCCTCTATATTTCTTAGTAATGCTATAAGGTACTTAAATATAAAATTTTATCAATCTAGCATAATTGCAGCCCGTGCCGACCGAGCTTCAAAGTTTAGTAAAAAACGTGTTTTGTCCTGAAATTTCGGTCTGCTATAAAATCACTATAAATGCAATGAATTAAGTGAATAAAAATAAAAAATGAATTAGATGAACATTAAACTTTAATTAAAAACATAAAGTAGTAACAATTATGCAGGGTATCTTCTTGTTCGAGTAGTTTTTTTTTACAGTCTTTTGAAAATATAACAAAAAACAATTTACCATACCAAACAATTTTTTCTTCCTTCAACGGGCCTTAGCTTTAATTTTTCGTCTGTGTCTCCTCCTAAAAATATTACCCAGTGTTCGACCACTTCGCTGTAGTCATCTTTTACAAAACCTTTATCTAATTCTGCCTTATAAATAGTAACAAAGCTTGAATGTCTGTCTCGGCAACACGTTCTTTTACGAAATTAAGAGAAGGTTCAATTTTACTAGAATCATGTTCTCTGAACTTTTTGAACATTGGAATATATGGGCTACTAGTAATTTGCTTAATGTAGGTTTCAAAAACAGCTTTTAGAACCAATTCATAAACACGATGACGACGGGCAAAAAGCAACAATTCTCTTCCTAAAGTTTCCTCCAAAATAGCACAAGCTCCTTTGAAACGGCCCGTATTGGAAGCTGTTGTGTCGCAGCACATTATTTGTACTTTATCGTGAAGTTTCCAGTCAAAGAGAGCTGTTGAGACGTTTTCCAGAAGAACTTTTTAGTTTTAACACTGCAAGAAGCTGTTCTATAACGTCAAATGAAGCAATAACTGGCAAGCGTTCTTCTTTTAAACTTTGAGTGCGGACTTAGCTGTTTGGTCAGCTAATTCATTGCCTGCTATGCTTGTGTGTCCTGGTATCCATAGTAAATTTATTTTTGGTGCTAGGGTTGTAAGGAGCGATCTAATGATTTTAGGATATGTGTTGCTGTTGTTTGTATTTTGGATTGAGTCTATTGCTGCTAGGGAGTCCGAGCATATGACGAATTTGCCTATTTTATTTTTAATAAGTTCAATGGCTTCTAGGATTGCAATAGTTTCCGCCGACAAAATTGAGGAGTAGTGGGGCAGGCTGCCGTATTTTATACGGTTGTCTCTGTGGTGACAGCATAGGTTGCGATGGAGTTTTTCTTCGAACCATCAGTGTATAGTAAAGTTATTTAATTTTTTGGTAATTAGCTTCTTGAAAGTTTTAAAATTGTGCACATAATATATATGTACATACATACACATACTTACCTATGTCAAAAAAGTGTGTTTATGAGTGCGGCGCTCTGTTATGGAAATTTCGAGACACACTTTTCGAGAAGGTATTCGAATGTTGTGGCGAAGTACTCTTTGGTGTGGTGTTCGCGTGAGTGCGAGCGGGATAATTAGAGCTTGTGTAGCTGCTCTGTTTATTAGGAGGGAGAGATTTTAAAGAAAGAATGAGAGTTTTCGAGAGAGTTTTGTTATTGTGCTGCTTTAGCGTTTATTGTTGGTTGTTGGGCTAATGAAAAGACTTTTCTAGAAGATTACAAAAAACTTGACCTACTGAATAATAAATTATCAACTTCATAGAAAAAAGTTCAGTTGGTACTACTTTAATTTTATAATCTTTTTCTCATTATCAAGTACTAAATATCAATGGCAGAAGGCCATTTGCTTTACTATCAGTTAATATACATACATATGTATGTAGCTTTGCAAACTTTTTCAGTTTTAATTATTTATTTTTGTGTATAGTTCAATGACTTTTATTGGTAGGGGTGCTGCATTTATAGCTGCAAAGTATGCTTATTTAAAAAAAAAATAATTAAAATTTTAATACATAAAAGTACAAACAAAATTTACAGAACTTAAGTTATTTTCTGCGCCAATAGTTAAGGCTAAGTACTTATTGGAAAGTAATTTTACAATGCAATAAATGATTAAATTTTAAATTTAACGACAAAAACGTAAACTTTTGGTTTCTTTTTGTAAATTCATACATACATATGTACATACGTATGTGCATAATTCATATAGATGTTACCTAAAATTAATTCTGTTAAATTTATAAACTTTCATATAAATGTATGTGCCCAATTCATTAGCCTTTACCAATCATGGCTTAATTAAAACTATTATAAATAAAAGCAGTTAACCGCTTTAAAAGTTGATCATACATAGTATGTCGTTGTATGTAGTATATAAACTCACATAGATTTACGGAATATTGAATTTAACCTTTTTTTACTACATATTTATTTATAAAGTTCAAAGAACGTCACAACGTAGTAGATACAGACATATTTGTATGTATGTACATATATTTAAACATATGTACATACCAACACTTAACGTCTTTTCAAACTTGTCTCACCATTATAAAATCAACAAAATAAAACATGTCTGTCTATAATTAGCGTTACGTGAAACATTTTTATTATAAGTAAATCAATAACAAACGCTAAAAAATAATATAAATTAACCATTTTTTGTTTATTTTATTCTTAAAATTAGTTTTTAGTGCTTCAAACATTATTGTGGTAGGTCAAATTCTTCGAGAAAATTCTTTTCATTACTCCAAATACAAGAACAATCATTCTCTCTTAAAAATCTCTCACTCAATAAATTAATTAATCAGTCATATTTTGGATGTATAACATACATACATATGTATGTAAACATGTGTAAAAATGTACAAAAAAGATAATTTTATGGGACCAAACTTAAAATTTTATTGTTTTTCTTGTAAAAACACATTTGACATTAAACATCGAAAATTTAATAACTTTACCAAGCTTGGCAAAATAAAAACTATTAGGTATAAATAACAGCAGTTAGTAGTTTTAAAAGTTAATCATACTCGGTATGTCGTTATATGTATACTATGTACATATGTATACAGTTTATATACATATACATACATACATACATAGGTTTACGGAGCATTGAACTCAGCCTTTTCCTTACTTTGTAATACTAATAAAGTTTAAACTATATCACAACTCATAACTATTTATACATACATATATGCAAATAATATTATTTACTATGTTCAATAATTTAATTATAATCAAATTTATTCCCACACTTATCTTCTTTTCAAACTTGTCTCACCATTATAAAATCAACAAAAATAAAACGTGTCTGTCTATAAATAGCGTCACGTGAAACAGTCTTAAAATAAAACAATAACAAACGCTAACTAAAATAGAAATTGACAATTTCAATATCATCGCATAAAATTAGTTTTTAGTGCAGCAAACATTATTGTGGTAGGTCAAATGATTCGAGAAAATTCTTGTCATTAGCCCAAAAGCAACCTCTAAACGCAAAAGCCGGCACAACAACAAAATAACAATAGCAAACAACCATTCTCTCTCTGAAATATTTCCCCTCGAAATAATCAGAGCAGCTACACAAGCTGCGAGTACCGCTCTAGTCACCTCGCTCGCACTCACGCGAACACCACAACCAAAGAGTACTCTCTGCCACAATATTCGAATACGTTCTCGAAGATTGTGTCTCGAAATTTCCACAACAGAGCGCCGCAGTATAAATACGGCTGCGAATTTCTTTTTGAGTCAATTCAATTCAAACAAGCAAAGTGAAAACATCACAACGCAAGAGCAAAATAAAAAAGCGACTAGCTGAACAAGCTAAAACCAAAACAAAGTAAATTAAATTCAACTAACAAGCGAATAAAGTATTAAATTACAAGCAAAGTATTAAAGCTAATAATTAAACTGTTTGAAAGAGTATCAACAAAAAGTAAAAACAAATTCAACACAAAAATGCCAGCCATTGGTATTGACTTGGGTACCACCTACTCCTGTGTGGGTGTCTACCAACATGGTAAAGTGGAGATTATCGCCAACGACCAAGGTAATCGCACCACACCAAGCTATGTGGCTTTCACAGATTCAGAGAGGCTGATTGGAGACGCAGCCAAGAACCAGGTCGCCATGAACCCAAAGAACACAGTATTCGATGCTAAACGTTTAATTGGCCGCAAATATGACGACCCAAAGATTGCAGAAGACATCAAGCACTGGCCTTTTAAAGTTGTCAGCGACTGCGGCAAGCCCAAACTTGGCGTCGAGTTCAAAGGTGAACAGAAACGCTTTGCACCGGAAGAGATCAGTTCAATGGTGTTGACCAAAATGAAAGAGACTGCGGAAGCGTATTTGGGAGAAACCATAACAGACGCAGTAATCACAGTGCCAGCATATTTCAACGACTCACAGCGCCAGGCTACCAAAGACGCTGGACATATCGCAGGCTTAAATGTGTTGCGCATTATTAACGAACCTACTGCCGCAGCATTGGCGTATGGGCTAGACAAGAATTTGAAGGGTGAGCGCAATGTGCTCATCTTTGATTTGGGCGGTGGCACCTTTGATGTCTCCATCCTAACAATTGACGAGGGATCACTATTTGAGGTGCGAGCCACAGCAGGTGACACACATCTGGGAGGCGAAGATTTTGATAACAGATTGGTGACTCATCTGGCAGATGAATTCCAACGCAAGTATAAAAAGGATCTTCGTTCAAATCCACGTGCACTACGTCGTTTGAGGACAGCGGCTGAGCGAGCCAAGCGCACTCTCTCATCCAGCACAGAGGCAACCATTGAAGTAGATGCACTTTTTGAAGGTAATGACTTCTATACCAAGGTGAGCCGAGCACGATTTGAGGAGCTGTGTGCCGACTTGTTCCGACAAACATTGGCACCAGTAGAGAAGGCGCTTAACGATGCTAAAATGGACAAGCAGCAAATCCACGACATTGTGCTTGTTGGCGGTTCTACACGCATTCCAAAGGTGCAGAATCTACTGCAGCAGTTCTTCGGCGGCAAGAGCCTCAACCTATCCATCAATCCAGATGAGGCTGTGGCCTATGGTGCAGCAGTGCAAGCAGCCATATTAAGCGGCGACCAGAGTGGCAAGATTCAGGATGTGCTATTGGTGGATGTGGCGCCGCTGTCGCTGGGTATTGAGACTGCTGGAGGCGTTATGACGAAACTAATCGAACGCAACTGCCGCATTCCGTGCAAGCAGACGAAGACTTTCTCCACCTACTCGGATAACCAGCCCGGCGTCTCTATTCAGGTGTTCGAGGGCGAACGAGCTATGACGCGAGATAATAATCCATTGGGCACATTCGATTTGTCTGGAATACCGCCGGCTCCCCGTGGCGTGCCCCAGATTGAGGTCACTTTTGATATGGATGCCAATGGGATTCTTAATGTTACGGCGAAGGAGATGAGCACCGGCAAGGCAAAGAATATCACAATAAAGAACGACAAGGGTCGCCTTTCACAAGCAGAAATCGATCGAATGGTGAATGAGGCCGAACGCTACGCTGATGAGGATGAGAAGCACCGTCAACGCATAGCAGCTCGCAACAGCCTGGAGAGCTATGTGTTTGGTGTAAAACAAGCAGCGGAGCTGGCGAGCGCTGATAAGCTGAATGAAGGCGACAAGTCGTCGGTGCTGGAGAAATGCAATGAGACTATCAAGTGGCTCGACTCGAATACGACGGCCGAAAAAGACGAGTTCGAGTACAAATTGAAGGAGCTGACCCAGTACTGTTCACCTATTATGACGAAAATGCATCAACAGGGAGCAAGTCAGCAAAGTGCTGGAGCTAACTGTGGCCAACAAGCTGGTGGCTTCGGTGGTGCAGGCTATAATGGTCCTACTGTTGAGGAGGTCGACTAAGGAGTCAGCTTACTTTGTGGGGATATGGGGGTTAACTACAAGAATTAATGTTATATTAATTTTCTCTTAAGTTTGTAAAGACTGTTAAAAATCATTTGTGTTAATTGTATTATAATTTGAAAAAATTTAACACACTTGAAATAATAATGATACGTGGAAATTCAACCTTATACGGGTTTTTAATTTTAAGTAGCAACAAATTTTACAATAAATAATTTATTTTAATTTAATATACAAAATTATTTTTTTTAATTGGTAAATGGGTAAACGAGGCTTGAAGCTTTGCACAACTGGAAAAACTTGTAGCAGCGTTCGCAGATTTTTCAGTGAAGGATTTTTCATACAAAAGCCATCAGCAGCTTGGTATCTTTGACAACCCGACACTGGGTTTATGGTAACTTATGTGGCCAAATCGTCTAAACAATTTTTCGATTCTATTTAAAAGCTAGAGGAAAATCTTATCAAAATGGGATGTGTATATTTTATGGCCCAATAGGAGTGATCTTGCAAAAACTATTTTTCTGGGCATAATTTGTTTGTTTATGATGATGAAAATTTTGGGTTTGAAAATTTAATTGCCCAGACCTATATATAATTTTATCAAAATCTACTACATCATATAGCCAAAATAGCGTACGTAAAGTCGGGTACGGACGACTTTGGGATACCCTGTACCACTAAATTGCAATAAAATCCGGTTCCTTCACAAAAAACCAAAATCAGAAGAATTTTTAAGCAATCATTTTTTTTTTGACCAATCGTTCCTATGGGAGTTATATGATATAGTCGACCGATTTCAATAAAATTTGACACAGTGCTTGAATACCTTAAAAAAGATCTGAATGCCGAATTAAGTTCAAATATCTTTACAAACAAACGAAACACATCGAATTTTGTATAAAAAACGTTTTTTTGGACCGATTGGTCCTATGGAGCTATATGATATAGTCAACCGTTTTGGATTAAATTTAGTACAGTGCATAGGTACTATAAAATACTCACGAATATTAAATTTGGTCCCAATATCTTAAAAAACAAAAGAAACACAACAAATTTTGTTAAAAAATCGATTTTTTGGTAGATCGGACCTATGGGAGCTATATGATATAGTCAACCTTTTCTTTAAAAAAGTTATTTTGGCCGATCGTACATATGGGAGCTATATGATATAGTCAACCGATTTTGATCAAATTTGGTACAGTACTATAAAAAACTTTCGAATACCAAATTTGGTTACGATATCTTCATAAACAAACGAATTATTCATCTAAAGCTTTTTTTTGATCGAGGTCGTCTCAAACACCCACATGGGAGCTATATAATTTATCCCCGATATCAAAAAATAAAATAAACTTGTCTCCTATGGAATAATATGGGATCTAATGTGAAAGTTTGGTAACTCTAGCTCTTACCACCTCTGAGATCTAGGCGTTTAAACGGACGGACGAACGGACGGACAGACGGACGGACATGGGTATATCGACTTCTCTATTCACCCTGATCATATTTTAGGTAACTTTGGGGTGTCTCCGACGTCTCCTTCTATATATTACATACATTTTCGGCTTGCACAAACTTAATATACCCTTGGTACCATACGGTACAGGGTATAAAAAAACAAAAAAAATACATGAATTTTCCAATTTGACGCCCATCAGCCAAAGTTGCCAATGAGGGTGCTGTGGGCGATGATTCTCATAAATGCCCTTTTATCAAAATATCAGACCCAGCTAAGGAGGTCATAGCATGCATGAGAGATCGCAGTCACTGTACAAGGACGCCATATCAACAGTTGGTTAGGTCTCCCCTGGAACGAAGCTGGGAGCGGTGGATAAAAAGGACATCTCCTGCAGGCCCAAGGGTAGAGTGTGGATCCCAACTGCCCCATCAGAGTCGGACAAAATCATGCAGCTATTCAAAGCTTGCAATCCGAATCTGCCGGTGGATAAGTGGGTCTTCGCAAAAATATAAAGCGATAATGACAAAGCCGATTCCGATTTGGTGGTCTGTTACTTTTCGACGACTTAATTGACCCGCTAGCAAAATGCGGCGATAATGATCAAGTCCTATAAAACTGACGCGGACACTGTGGAACTACTAGCTACTGTCAGTGATCCGGCTCTTAGTGAGCCTGGCGTGGACATGATCAGCGATTGGGTCCACTAGACCAAATCTCGCATCAATCATTAATGTCATGTACACGGAGGGCGAGTTGTTTGGTGACAAGGAGCTGCTAAGCGATTCGCAGGAGGAAGCAGACGTTACGCTTTCTGCAAATAAACCTCCATCACAGTAATGCAGCTTCAGCTACTCTCCTGAATCGTCTGGTAGAGACATCGCCAGACATTGTCCTCATGGAGCCTTGGGTGAATGGTGGACGAATTTGCGGCTTGAGGACACCAAACTATAAATTGTACGCTGCTGAATGTACAGGTAAAATCAGAGCGTGTATAACGGCTAAACCGAATCTAAATATCTTCTTGATTCATAACTGCAGCAATGAATACGTGATGACAACTAGTTGGGAGATAGGCAAGAGCTCAATTACATTATCAACGAAAATCTTTTATTAAGCAATCGAGGTGAGGAACCCACCTTTGTAATTCGTAATAGACAAGAGGAGGAGAAACGGCCAAAAATAGAAACCTAAAAAGGACAAATTGACAAGTCTATCTGCATGAATTAAAGAGTAATATTCCAGAAACCCCTTCCGTATTTCCCAACAAAAGTGAAGTGCTAGATAGCCTTGGACAGTCACTCACGAGAGCGTTGAAACAAACAAAGAATAAAGCCTGCCCATGGAAAATGCACAGAGAGAAAAAGAAACCATCATGGTGTTCAGCAGAGCTTAATCAATTACGCCTGCAATGCAGGACGCAGTTCAACAAAGCAAAATGCTAAAAGGAGGATAGCGATTGGACCTGTTACTATGAATGTATTAAGATATACAAAAGAGCTAAAAAAAGCAAAAAAGAACTCGTGGAAGACTTTTTGTGGCGACATTGAAAATTTTACTGAAGCATCTAGGCTAAAAAAATATTTCGAGCTCTAATCAGACCAATGGATACATCCAGAAACCTGATATGGAATAGAATAGAATCTAATCATCATCATCATCATCGTTTGGCGCTACAGCTCTTTGTGAGCTTTGGCCTGCTGAACGTAATGCCTCCAGGTTGCACGATTATTTGCTAATTCTTTCCAGTTTTTTATCTTTATCTTATTCATATCCTCCTTTAATTCTTCCATCCATCGCGATCTTGGTCTGCCTCTTGCTCTGGTGCTGTATGATTTTGCATCTAAGATTTTCTTTTGGGCTCTACAAGGATCCATTCGTGACACGTGGCCTAACCACCTTAGTCTTTTTGCTTTAATGAAACGTACAATGTTTTCTCCTCTAACAAGCTGATCTAGCTCGTCGTTCCATCTAATTCGCCACTCTCCATTGTCATTAATAGCGCCAAAAATTTTTCTTAAAATTTTCCTTTCAAATACCATTAGCTTGGATTTGTTTTTTTCACTCAGCGTCCAAGATTCAGATCCGTAGCATACTACTGGCCTGACTACAGTTTTATATAGCGCAAATTTACATGTTCTACTGAGGAGCCGTGATTTGAAGAGTTTTATAAGTGATGCGTATGATCTGTTGCCCGCTTGGATTCTATCGTCAATTGTGGCATTCATTGCGTTATCGCTGCTTAGCTTGCAGCCCAAATACGTGAAAGATTCTACCGCTTTAAAAGTGTATTCCCCTATCTTTATTGTGTTTGCAGCCATTTTGCTTCTATTCCTTGACATCAGCATATAATTTGTTTTTTCTTCATTGATTTTCAGCCCTATTCTTTCTGCCGCTGCTTCGATATCGTAGAACGTTCGTGATAGATCGGCTTTGTCCCTGCTAATTATTGCGATGTCGTCGGCGTAGGCGTATATTTGGGTTGTCCTATTTAGAATATGTCCGGTTCTTTTAGCATCACTTACTTCGTCTATTGCGCTGCATAACAAGAGGTTGAAAAGTGTAGATGACAGGGTATCGCCCTGTCTTACACCGGTTTGTATAGGAAAGGCCTCTGATTTTAAGTCTTGTATCATTATTTTCGCTTTGGAACTCCGTAAAGTCATCATGACAATCCTTATTAACTTATCTGGGATTTTGCATCTTTTAAATATGATGGGAATCATCTTTCGATTAATACTATCAAATGCTTGTTTAAAATCGATGAAGAGCATATGTAAGTCAATATTGTGTTCATAGCATTTCTCCATTGACTGTGTTAGAGCAAATATTTGATCAGATGTTGACCTTCCTGGCCTGAATCCGCATTGGTATTCCGGGAGCACAATTTCAGCGTACTTTATAAGCCTTTTGTTCACAATTCTTGCGAATATTTTGTACGTCGTGCTCAAAAGTGATATCCCTCGATAATTTTTGCAGTTTGTTTTGTCACCTTTTTTAAGAATCGGTATTATTACTGCTGTGTTCCAATCTGTTGGCATTGCTTCTTCATTCCAAATTAATGTGATTAGGTGTTGCATTCTTTCGATGTATTTAGTGCCTGCGTTCCTTAATAACTCATTCGTTATATTATCTTCACCAGGCGACTTAAAGTTCCTCATAAAGTTAATAGCTTCTATGATGTCGTCTTTAGTTGGTGGTTGGTCATCTGGTGAATCCGTATCAGGACCGTCATTATCGGTAAGTGAGTTGTTGTCTTCCATATGCGTTACATCGCCAACATTCAGCAGCTCATTAAAGTGCTCTAGCCATCTATTAACTATCTTCTGTTGTTCTGTAAGTATCTCGCCATTCTTGCTTTTACAGATATTATTGCGAGGTTGGTAGCCTTGTTTCTTTGCTTTAATTTGGCTATAAAATTTTCGGGTTTCTTTGGATGTAAAGTCCTCACAGATACTTTCTATGCTTCTCTTCATAGCTTCTCTTTTCTTTTTTCGGCATATTTTTGTCGCTGCTCTTCTCTTTTCTATATATAATTCTTCCCAGTTTCTTGTTTTTTTAATCAGCCAATTGTTTCTCGCTTCGTTTTTAATTGCAATCGCGTTTATGCACTCCTCATCGAACCAATCTGAGTTCGGTTTTTTCTTTTCAATGCCAATCGTGGATTTTGCAGCGTCTGTTAATGTTTCTTTTATGTTTTTCCATTCTTCTTCGATATTTTTTGAGATAGTCTTGTTGTTCAGCTCCTGGTTAATTTCCTCCTGGTAATCCTTTATTCTGTCTTCTGTTAATTTGGTCGTATTCCATCTTATTCTTTTCACTCCTTTAGTTTTGGCGACATTTGAGAGTTTATGACGCAGAATAACTTTAACTAAGAAGTGATCGCTATCACAGTTTGGCCCTCTCAGACATCTAACGTCAGTTATTGCGCTTCTTCTTCGGGTGTTAATAATAACATGATCGATTTGGTTTGTCTCGTTACTCCCCGGGATCTTCCATGTACCCTTGTGAATCCTTTTGTGTGGGAACGCGGTGCTCGCAATGAATGTTCTTGTGGAGTTTGCAAAGCTACATAGATATCTACCATTGTCCGAAGTTTCCTCATGGAGCGAATACTTGCCAGCTACCTCTGGTGTGAAGCTTTCTTTACCTATTTTAGCGTTGAAATCCCCCAGGATGACAATCGTGTCATATCCGCTTATTTGATTATAGATGTTTTCAAGCGCCGAGTAAAATAGTTCCTTTTCGTGATCGTCGGCGTTCTCAGTTGGTGCATATGCTGATATTAAAGTGACATTATTGTATTTGCCCTTCGCTCTTAATATACATAGTCTATCATTAACCGGTTCTAATCCTAAAACCTTGTCTCTGATATGTGAGCTCACCCAGAAACCCGTCCCATTTCTTCCAGTTTTCTTTTCGTTTCCGCTGTAGTACATTGTAAAACCTCTTTTCTTGATTTCTCCAAAATCCTTCCATCGGATTTCTTGAAGAGCCACAATATGCATCTTAGTTTTTTCAAGTTCAGCTGCAATCTCATTCATCTTACCAGCTTGCAACATTGTTCTAACATTCCAAGATCCGAGTTTCCAATCTCTGTTCCTTTTTCTATGCAAATGGTCGTCAACGTTTCTATTATTTATCCGAGGCTTTTGTTCTGCTTTCATGACATTTTGTTTCAGCGAGCGGGTTGTCAGCCCAGCGTTGCCTAGTCCAATTTTTCCTACTGCCGCGGATAGTCTGATATACCCCAGACAGTCAGGTCGCCATCGTCTCTTTCGAAACTTGGCAATTATATATAAGGATTATACCGTCCACTCTCGGTCGTCAGAGCCTCGTTTGTTATCGACAGGATGTACCGACGTGTAGGTGAGGTTGACTGTTGGATAGAAGAGGCTTTGTGTTCGCATTACTACCCCATTAACATCCCTATAGAATCTAATAAGGAGTCTTTAAATCTACTGCTAGATACATACTTCCCGGGTTCGAACAGTGAGCCCACTGTCGACAAAGGCATTCTAGAACTAATCACTGAACCTAATGTGGAATGGGCAGTGATGACATTCAAACCGTATAAATCTCCAGGACCTGATGGAATTTTCCCAAATCAACTTCAATTTTCAATAGGTTATATTGCAAAATGACTTGTAACCATATAAAAAAGATTGATTACACTGAAATTCGTTCCTGCCCTATGGAAGGAAAACGAAGTTGTTTTTATACCCAAGTCGGGTAAAATACCTCATGTTAGTCCTAAAGACTATTCGTGTGAAAACGCTTGAACGTATTATAGAGTCGAGTATCAGAATCATCGCAATTAGAAATCCACTGAAACAGCACTAAACACACTTATCACAGAAATCTAAAAATCATTTGAAGACAAGGAATTTACCTTAGTAGCGTTTCTAGTATTAAGGGCGCTTTCAATAACATCCAGGCTGAGGCTATTACAAATGCGTTGACACAACTGGGCATTTCTAAATCTCTGGTGGATCTCATCGAACACATGCTGCTAAGCAGATTCGTGAATTCAACGTTAGGAGATTCAGAGGTGCGCAGATCGATCACAAGAGGTACCCCTCGCATTGTCGCCTATGCGGATAATGTTGCCTTGGCTGTAAGGGTGAAATTTTCGAACACCCTCTGTGAAATCATGCAAAGACTGAGACTGACTGAATGACTAAAGACTGAATGAAGTTGATCGGTGGTCCAAATCATGTGGGCTAGGTGTTAATGCAAGCAAAACGGAACTTAATGTGTTCACAAAAAAGCATAAACTACCGGATGTTAGACCTCCAAATCTAAATGGAATCACTTTGACATTCAGCGAAAAACCACGTTACCTAGGACTGATTTTAGACAGGAAGCTGCTTTGGAACTTAAATGTTGACGATAGAGTGAGAAGAGCGGCTTTACTCATGCAAAGAGCAGAAGGAGCAGGACGGGGTCTAAAACCCCATGTTGTTCACTGGGCTTACATTTCTGGTATGGTGGCCGGGGTTGAACAAAAATAGTGCATGTAAATGCATGAGCTCCATTGAGAGGGCGGCTAGTTTGAGTATCAGCGACGCCCACAGCAGCATTAAACATAGCAATGAAATCGGGCTTAAGGCTAAGAAGATCTTCCATTCTGACTGCCTTAAAAGCACTACAGTAAGTCAGGCTCACATCTAAGACAGTGATGGAATGTTACGAGCTACTAAATTTTGCACCATTCATCTGCTTTGGGTACCAGGTCACCGAGATATCGTCGGCAGTGTCTTATTGCTAGGCAATATGCAATGCCATATTTTGACTACTGTAGAAGCTGTCAGGAGCTAGAGGAGGAGGAAACATTGGGGCACCTTCTGTGTGGATGCATGGCACTTTGCACGAGGAGACTGAATACTCTGGGTTCCAAACTATTGCGAATATTACTGAATTCGCAAAAACCAGAATAAATAAGATCAGTTCGTTTATTAAAAGGATGCGGCAGAGTAAGGACTAACTCAAGTGTGTCGGAAGACAACCACTTCTACCTATCTACCTAAAATGGCTATAGCTCGTAAACTAAGCGTCCTAGAGCGAAAAGGAGCTTTATCTGTGACCACTCAGCCAAAATTTATTTTTCCAGCTTCAAATGGCTATAACTCGTAAACTAAGCGTCCTAGAGCGAAAACAAGATTCATATTAGATGCGTCTCAATCTACACGAATATGCCCATTTTTGAATTCCAAAAACAGTCTCATTTCTCTCTTAAAATAATTTAAAAAAAAAAATTGAGTTTATTGGCCTGCATAAATTCGATAAGATCTAAAATTGATTAAGTTGTATAAAATAAATTACTCTAGTTTACACTTTTTAACAAATTTTGGTATCTTTATCGTGTTTTAGTCGTAGTCAAAATGTAATCAAAAAATGTTGTGGGATATTTCGAAAAAACATTTTTCGAAATTAGAGAAAAACAGTGCTTTTACTTAACTACTCTACTGGTTGTATTAAACAGATTTCGATAATTTTGACTGTATATAATTCAATTACCCATCGACTATATTTGGAACATATTTTTGTGAAACTTACGGCTTAGTCGCTGCAAAAATATGCATTCATATATAAATTTATTTATGACCTTTGACCAATTTTCGGGACCATCAAATAAATTCGGATCGTGTTTAAATTTTACAGGCGCTATATACAGTTAAAATTGTAACTGTTTAGGCGGCATATTATCGATATCATTGGTTTAAAAATTTGCAATACTAGCGGCGGGCACCCTAATATATTTATTTTTAAGTTTTCATCTGGTTTAAATATATTTATAGTTTGTTAGTAAACTAGGTGCATGGGTTAGAATTAAAAAATATATATTTAAATATTTATTTTTATATCACGTAAATTTCCCATTCAAACACTAATGTGATATCTTTGGAATTGTAGAAAATATAGAGCATCTAACTTAATCTTATTTTTGGTTATTCTGGGAATTTGGGGTATGTATAAAAAGCCAATATAAATTTTTAGCTGGCAACCTCAGTGTATTGAGGTTGAGGTTACCTTGAAAGGCCTTCGGCGTCTCCTTTATAAAATTGCAGTTGATTTTGCTGAAACGTCCCCATCTACCAATAAAAACATAATTTTGTAAATTAAATTAAAATAAATTATTTATTGTAAAATTTGTTGCTACTTAAAACTAAAAACCCGTATAAGGTTGAGTTTCCACATATCTTTACTATTTCAAGTGTGTTAAATTTTTTCAAATTATAATACAATTAACACAAATGATTTTTAACAGTCTTTACAAACTTAAGAGAAAATTAATATAACATTAATTCTTGTAGTTAACCCCCATATCCCCACAAAGTAAGCTGACTCCTTAGTCGACCTCCTCAACAGTAGGACCATTATAGCCTGCACCACCGAAGCCACCAGCTTGCTGGCCACAGTTAGCTCCACTGCTTTGCTGGCCTGCTCCCTGTTGATGCATTTTCGTCATGATAGGTGAACAGTACTGGGTCAGCTCCTTCAATTTGTACTCGAACTCTTCTTTTTCGGCCGTCGTATTCGAGTCGAGCCACTTAATAGTCTCATTGCATTTGTCCAGCACCGACGACTTGTCGCCTTCATTCAGCTTATCAGCGCTCGCCTGCTCCGCTGCTTGTTTTACACCAAACACATAGCTCTCCAGGCTGTTACGAGCTGTAATGCGTTCGCGGTGCTTCTCATCCTCTTCAGCGTAGCGTTCGGCCTCATTCACCATGCGATCGATTTCAGCTTGTGAAAGGCGACCCTTGTCGTTCTTTATTGTGATATTCTTTGCCTTGCCGGTGCTCATCTCCTTCGCCGTAACATTAAGAATCCCATTGGCATCCATATCAAAAGTGACCTCAATCTGGGGCACGCCACGGGGAGCCGGCGGTATTCCAGACAAATCGAATGTGCCCAATGGATTATTATCTCGCGTCATAGCTCGTTCGCCCTCGAACACCTGAATAGAGACGCCGGGCTGGTTATCCGAGTAGGTGGAGAAAGTCTTCGTCTGCTTGCACGGTATGCGGCAATTGCGTTCGATTAGTTTCGTCATAACGCCTCCAGCAGTCTCAATACCCAGCGACAGCGGCGCCACATCCACCAATAGCACATCCTGAATCTTGCCGCTCTGATCGCCGCTTAATATGGCTGCTTGCACTGCTGCACCATAGGCCACAGCCTCATCTGGATTAATGGAAAGATTGAGGCTCTTTCCACCAAAGAATTGCTGCAGTAGATTCTGAACTTTTGGAATGCGTGTAGAACCGCCAACAAGCACAATGTCGTGGATTTGCTGCTTGTCCATTTTAGCATCGTTAAGCGCCTTCTCTACTGGTGCCAATGTTTGCCGGAACAAGTCGGCACACAGCTCCTCAAATCGTGCTCGGCTCACCTTGGTATAGAAGTCATGGCCTTCGAAAAGTGCATCTACTTCAATGGTTGCCTCTGTGCTGGATGAGAGAGTGCGCTTGGCTCGCTCAGCCGCTGTCCTCAGACGACGTAGTGCACGTGGATTTGAACGAAGATCCTTCTTATACTTGCGTTGGAATTCATCTGCCAGATGTGTCACCAATCTGTTATCAAAATCTTCGCCTCCCAGATGTGTGTCACCTGCTGTGGAACGCACCTCAAACAGTGATCCCTCGTCAATTGTTAGGATGGAGACATCAAAGGTGCCACCGCCCAAATCAAAGATGAGCACATTGCGCTCACCCTTCAAATTCTTGTCGAGGCCATACGCCAATGCTGCGGCAGTAGGTTCGTTAATAATGCGCAACACATTTAAGCCTGCAATATGTCCAGCGTCTTTGGTAGCCTGGCGCTGTGAGTCGTTGAAATATGCCGGCACTGTGATTACTGCATCTGTTATGGTTTCTCCCAAATACGCTTCCGCAGTCTCTTTCATTTTGGTCAACACCATCGAACTGATCTCTTCCGGTGCAAAGCGTTTCTGTTCACCTTTGAACTCGACGCCAAGTTTGGGCTTGCCGCAGTCGCTGACAACTTTAAAAGGCCAGTGCTTGATGTCTTCTGCAATCTTTGGGTCGTCATATTTGCGGCCAATTAAACGTTTAGCATCGAATACTGTGTTCTTTGGGTTCATGGCGACCTGGTTCTTGGCTGCGTCTCCAATCAGCCTCTCTGAATCTGTGAAAGCCACATAGCTTGGTGTGGTGCGATTACCTTGGTCGTTGGCGATAATCTCCACTTTACCATGTTGGTAGACACCCACACAGGAGTAGGTGGTACCCAAGTCAATACCAATGGCTGGCATTTTTGTGTTGAATTTGTTTTTACTTTTTGTTGATACTCTTTCAAACAGTTTAATTATTAGCTTTAATACTTTGCTTGTAATTTAATACTTTATTCGCTTGTTAGTTGAATTTAATTTACTTTGTTTTGGTTTTAGCTTGTTCAGCTAGTCGCTTTTTTATTTTGCTCTTGCGTTGTGATGTTTTCACTTTGCTTGTTTGAATTGAATTGACTCAAAAAGAAATTCGCAGCCGTATTTATACTGCGGCGCTCTGTTGTGGAAATTTCGAGACACAATCTTCGAGAACGTATTCGAATATTGTGGTAGAGAGTACTCTTTGGTTGTGGTGTTCGCGTGAGTGTGAGCGGGGTGACTAGAGCGGTACTCGCAGCTTGTGTAGCTGCTCTGATTATTTCGAGGGGAAATATTTCAGAGAGAGAATGGTTGTTTGCTATTGTTATTTTGTTGTTGTGCCGGCTTTTGCGTTTAGAGGTTGCTTTTGGGCTAATGACAAGAATTTTCTCGAATCATTTGACCTACCACAATAATGTTTGCTGCACTAAAAACTAATTTTATGCGATGATATTGAAATTGTCAATTTCTATTTTAGTTAGCGTTTGTTATTGTTTTATTTTAAGACTGTTTCACGTGACGCTATTTATGGGCAGACACGTTTTATTTTTGTTGATTTTATAATGGTGAGACAAGTTTGAAAAGAAGATAAGTGTGGGAATAGATTTGATTATAATTAAATTAATGAACATAGTAAATAATATTATTTGCATATATGTATGTATAAATAGTTATGAGTTGTGATATAGTTTAAACTTTATTAGTATTACAAGTAAGGAAAAGGCTGAGTTCAATGCTCCGTAAACCTATGTATGTATGTATATGTATATAAACTGTATACATATGTACATAGTATATAACGACATACTGAGTATGATTAACTTTTGAAACTACTAACTGCTGTTATTTATACCTAATAGTTTTTATTTTGCCAAGCTTGGTAAAGTTATTAAATTTTCGATGTTTAATGTCAAAAGTGTTTTTACAAGCAAAAAACAATAAAATTTTAAGTTTGGTCCCAAAAAATTATCTTTTTGTACATTTTTACACATGTTTACATATGTATGTTATACATCCAAAATATGACTGATTAATTAATTTATTAAGTGGAGTGAGAGATTTTTAAGAGAGAATGATTGTTCTTGCATTTGGAGTAATGAAAAGAATTTTCTCGAAGAATTTGACCTACCACAATAATGTTTGCAGCACTAATATAAAAACTAATTTTAAGAATAAAAATAAACAAAAAATGGTTAATTTATATTATTTTTTAGCGTTTGTTATTGTTTCCTTATAATAAAAATGTTGCACGTAACACTAATTATAGACAGACATGTTTTATTTTGTTGATTTTATAATGGTGAGACAAGTTTGAAAAGACGTTAAGTGTTGGTATGTACATATGTATGTTTAAATATATGTATGTACATACATACAAATATGTCTGTATCTACTAGGTTGTGACGTTCTTTGAACTTTATAAATAAATATGTAGTAAAAAAGGTTAAATTCAATATTCCGTAAATCTATGTGTGTTTATATACTACATATAAAGACATACTATGTATGATCAACTTTTAAAGCTGTTAATTGCTTTTTTTTATAATAGTTTTAATTAAGCCATGATTGGTAAAGGCTAATAAATTGGGCACATACATTTATATGCAAGTTTATATATTTAACAGAATTAATTTTAGGGAACATCTACATATATGAATTATGCACATACGTATGTACATATGTATGTATGAATTTACAAGAAGAAATCAAAAGTTTACGTTTTTGTCGTTAAATTTAAAGTTTAATCATTTATTACATTGTAAAATTACTTTCCAATAAGTACTTAGCCTTAACAATTGGCGCAGAAAATAAGCTAATAAGCTATAAATGCAGCACCCCTACCAATAAAAGCCATTGAACTCTAAACAAAAATAACTAATTAAAACAACAATTTTGCAAAGCTACATACATACATATATGCATACATATGTATGTATATATTAACTGATAGTAAAACAAATAGCCTTCTGCCTTTGATATTTAGTACTTGATAATGAGAAAAAGTTTATAAAATTAAAGTAGTACCAACTGAACTTTTTTCTATGACCCCTTGGAGGAGGGGCATAGGGGATCTCTATTAATAACTGTTCGAACAGAACAGGGACCTACAGTTTATAGCCGAATCCGAACGGCGGTGTCTTTAATTAATAGAGACTTTCATGGCAAATAGCGTCTTTGAGCTAGCGATGCCAGTGCTAGGCAAATGAACCAGTGCTACTGCGGGGAATCGAACCACCGACCTTCGGTTTTAGAGGCGAGTACGCTACCACTTAAGCCACCGACGGCTTCACCGACTATGAAGTTGATACTTTATTATTTAGTAGGTCAAGTTTTTTGTAATCTTCCAGAAAAGTCTTTTCATTAGCCCAACAACCAACAATAAACGCTAAAGCAGCACAATAACAAAACTCTCTCGAAAACTCTCATTCTTTCTTTAAAATCCCTCCCTCCAAATAAACAGAGCAGCTACACAAACTCTAATTATCCCGCTCGCGCTCACGCGAACACCACACCAAAGAGTACTCTCTGCCACAACAGAGCGCCGCACTATAAACACACTTTTTTGACATACGTAAGTATGTATATGTATGTATATATTATGTGCACAATTTTCAAACTTTCAAGAAGCTAACCAAAAAATTAAATAACTTTAGTATACACTGATGGTTCGAAGAAAAACTCCATCGCAACCTATGCTGTCACCACAGAGACAACCGTATTAAAATACGGCAGCCTGCCCCACTACTCCTCAATTTTGTCGGCGGAAACTATTGCAATCCTAGAAGCCATTGAACTTATTAAAAATAAAATAGGCAAATTCGTCATATGCTCGGACTCCCTAGCAGCAATAGACTCAATCCAAAATACAAACAACAGCAACACATATCCTAAAATCATTAGATCGCTCCTTACAACCCTAGCACCAAAAATAAATTTACTATGGATACCAGGACACACAAGCATAACAGGCAATGAATTGGCTGACCAAACAGCTAAGTCCGCACTCAAAGTTCAAAAGAAGAACGATTGCCAGTTATTGCTTCATTTGACGTTAGAGAACAGCTTCTTGCAGTGTTAAAACTAAAAAGTTCTTCTGGAAAACGTCTCAACAGCTCTCTTTGACTGGAAACTTCACGATAAAGTACAAATAATGTGCTGCGACACAACAGCTTCCAATACGGGCCGTTTCAAAGGAGCTTGTGCTATTTTGGAGGAAACTTTAGGAAGAGAATTATTGCTTTTCGCCCGTCGTCATCATGTTTATGAATTGGTTCTAAAAGTTGTTTTTGAAACCTAGATTAAGCAAATTACTAGTAGCCCATATATTCCAATGTTCAAAAAGTTCAGAGAACATGATTCTAGTAAAATTGAACCTTCTCTTAATTTCGTAAAAGAACGTGTTGCCGAGACAGACATTCAAGCTTTGTTACTATTTATAAGGCAGAATTCGATAAAGGTTTTGTAAAAGATGACTACAGCGAATTGGTCGAACACTGGGTAATATTTTTAGGAGCAGACACAGACGAAAAATTAAAGCTAAGGCCCGTTGAAGGAAGAAAAAATTTTTTGGTATGGTAAATTGTTTTTTGTTATATTTTCAAAATTGTTGATGATTTTTATTTGTTAACTTATTTTTTTTTTTTTTTTTTGTGACAAAACCCTGGATGATTTCGCATCGAAAAAAGAGCAAACAATTTTTATCACGACTGCAGATCGACGACAGTTTTCTAAAGGAAGATGTATCTTCTTGGATTAACAATGCTGCTTTTCTGGAAGCTAAAAAAAGAATAAGTTATTTGAGAGTTGTAAATGATTCTGCTGAAATGTCTGTTAAATTAATGCAAGATTTTAACCGACTTATCACGGCTGAAGAAGAACAGACAGTTTTTGCTGCGCAGTGTTCAGGAACATAGAAAATTGTATCCGGAATGTAAAAAAAACTACTCTAACAAGAAGATACCTGCATAATTGTTATTACTTTATGTTTTTAATTAAAGTTTAATGTTCATCTAATTCATTTTTTACTTTTATTCACTTAATTCATTGCATTTATAGTGATTTTATAGCAGACCGAAATTTCAGGACAAAACACGTTTTTTACTAAACTTTGAAGCTCGGTCGGCACGGGTCGCAATTATGCTAGATTGATAAAATTTTATATTTAAGTACCTTATAGCATTACTAAGAAATATAGAGGGTATGCATTTCGAAATTCAAAAACAAAAATTTTTTTGTCGTAAAAGGGACACCCTAATGTACATACATATATACATAATCAAACATAAAAAAACTACATAGCCAGAGGCCCAGCAGCCTGCGCTATATAAACTTAAGTTAGATATAGTTTTATAAACTGTACTATCTGTAAATAAAAATAATATAATTTTACCAAGCTTGGCAAAATAAAACCTATTAGGTATAAATAACAGCAGTTAATAGCCTTAAGTTAATCATATTCAGTATGTCGATACATGTATATGTATACATATGATACATGTATATGTATACATATGATACATGTAAATGTATCCATATGTTTATACACTCATAGGTTTACGGAGCATTGAACTCAACGTTTTCCTTACTACTTAATTATAATAAAGTTCAAACTATATCACTACATATAAATATTTATATGTACATACACATGTACATACATATGCTAACAATATTATATACAATGTTCATATATTTAATTACATTCAACTCAATTTCTTCTTAAATTTTTATCTTCTTTTCAAACTTGTCTCACCATTATAAAATCAACAAAAATAAAACGTGTCTGTCTAAAAATAGCATCTCGTGAAACAGTCTTAAAATAAAACAATAACAAACGCTAACTAAAATAGAAATTGACAATTTTTATATCGCTTAAAATTAGTTTTTAGTGCAGCAAACATTATTGTGGTAGGTCAAATGCTTCGAGAAAATTCTAGTCATTAGCCCAAAAGCAACCTCCAAAAGCAAAAGCCGGCACAACAACAAAATAACAATAGCAAACAACCATTCTCTCTTTGAAATATTTCCCCTCGAAATAATCGGAGCAGCTACACAAGCTGCGAGTACCGCTCTAGTCACCCCGCTCACACTCACGCGAACACCACAACCAAAGAGTACTCTCTACCACAATATTCGAATACGTTCTCGAAGATTGTATCTCGAAGTTTCCATAACAGAGCGCCGCAGTATAAATACGGCTGCGAATTTCTCTTTGAGTCATTACATTAAGTCCGTGAGGTGGCGGATTAAGAATATCCACCTCAGTGTTCCTCTGCTTGTCGTAAAAGGCGACTAAATGGGAAATTGAGATCGGTTCAACCGATCATACATAATATACCGCTTCGTGCACCCCCTCTCATATATACCGCGTCAAGCACCCCCTCTCATATATACCGCGTCAAGCACCCCCTCATACACCCACTGATGGTACCCCCACACTCTGAGGTTTAGAACCGTAAAGGTTGGCAACCAAATAGGAGGGGGGTTTTTAGTCGGTAGGCGCAGAATGCGAATCCGACACTACCCTCCCCGGGTGTCTTTCTGAAGATTTCCCCCTCCTACTATCCAATAAAAAAAAAAAAAAAAAAAAAAAAAAACTCTTTGAGTCAATTCAATTCAAACAAGCAAAGTGAAAACATCACAACGCAAGAGCAAAATAAAAAAGCGACTAGCTGAACAAGCTAAAACCAAAACAAAGTAAATTAAATTCAAGTAACAAGCGAATAAAGTATTAAATTACAAGCAAAGTATAACAGCTAATTATTAAACTGTTTGAAAGAGTATCAATAAAAAGTAAAAACAAATTCAACACAAAAATGCCAGCCATTGGTATTGACTTGGGTACCACCTACTCCTGTGTGGGTGTCTACCAACATGGCAAAGTGGAGATTATCGCCAATGACCAAGGTAATCGCACCACACCAAGCTATGTGGCTTTCACAGATTCAGAGAGGCTGATTGGAGACGCAGCCAAGAACCAGGTCGCCATGAACCCAAAGAACACAGTATTCGATGCTAAGCGTTTGATTGGCCGCAAATATGACGACCCAAAGATTGCAGAAGACATCAAGCACTGGCCTTTTAAAGTTGTCAGCGACTGCGGCAAGCCCAAACTTGGCGTCGAGTTCAAAGGTGAACAGAAACGCTTTGCACCGGAAGAGATCAGTTCGATGGTGTTGACCAAAATGAAAGAGACTGCGGAAGCGTATTTGGGAGAAACCATAACAGATGCAGTAATCACAGTGCCGGCATATTTCAACGACTCACAGCGCCAGGCTACCAAAGACGCTGGACATATTGCAGGCCTAAATGTGTTGCGCATTATTAACGAACCTACTGCCGCAGCATTGGCGTATGGCCTCGACAAGAATTTGAAGGGTGAGCGCAATGTACTCATCTTTGATTTGGGCGGTGGCACCTTTGATGTCTCCATCCTAACAATTGACGAGGGATCACTGTTTGAGGTGCGAGCCACAGCAGGTGACACACATTTGGGAGGCGAAGATTTTGATAACAGATTGGTGACACATCTGGCAGATGAATTTCAACGCAAGTATAAAAAGGATCTTCGTTCAAATCCACGTGCACTACGTCGTTTGAGGACAGCGGCCGAGCGAGCCAAGCGTACTCTCTCATCCAGCACAGAGGCAACCATTGAAGTAGATGCACTTTTTGAAGGTAATGACTTCTATACTAAGGTGAGCCGAGCACGATTTGAGGAGCTGTGTGCCGACTTGTTCCGGCAAACATTGGCACCAGTAGAGAAGGCGCTTAACGATGCCAAAATGGACAAGCAGCAAATCCACGATATTGTGCTCGTTGGCGGTTCTACACGCATTCCAAAAGTTCAGAATCTACTGCAGCAATTCTTTGGTGGAAAGAGCCTCAATCTTTCCATCAATCCGGATGAGGCTGTGGCTTATGGTGCAGCAGTGCAAGCAGCCATATTAAGCGGTGACCAGAGTGGCAAGATTCAGGATGTGCTATTGGTGGATGTGGCGCCACTGTCGCTGGGTATTGAGACTGCTGGAGGCGTTATGACGAAACTAATCGAACGCAACTGCCGCATACCGTGCAAGCAGACGAAGACTTTCTCCACCTACTCGGATAACCAGCCCGGCGTCTCTATTCAGGTGTTCGAGGGCGAACGAGCTATGACGCGAGATAATAATCCATTGGGCACATTCGATTTGTCTGGAATACCGCCGGCTCCCCGTGGCGTGCCCCAGATTGAGGTCACTTTTGATATGGATGCCAATGGGATTCTTAATGTTACGGCGAAGGAGATGAGCACCGGCAAGGCAAAGAATATCACAATAAAGAACGACAAGGGTCGCCTTTCACAAGCTGAAATCGATCGCATGGTGAATGAGGCCGAACGCTACGCTGAAGAGGATGAGAAGCACCGCGAACGCATTACAGCTCGTAACAGCCTGGAGAGCTATGTGTTTGGTGTAAAACAAGTAGCGGAGCAGGCGAGCGCTGATAAGCTGAATGAAGGCGACAAGTCGTCGGTGCTGGAGAAATGCAATGAGACTATTAAGTGGCTCGACTCGAATACGACGGCCGAAAAAGAAGAGTTCGAGTACAAACTGAAGGAGCTGACCCAGTTCTGTTCACCTATCATGACGAAAATGCATCAGCAGGGAGCAGCAAATCAGCAAAGTGCTGGAGCTAACTGTGGCCAACAAGCTGGTGGCTTCGGTGGTGCAGGCTATAATGGTCCCACTGTTGAAGAGGTCGACTAAGGAGTCTCAGCTTACTTTGTGGGGATATGGGGGTTAACTACGAGAATTAATGTTATATTAATTTTCTCTTAAGTTTGTAAAGACTGTTAAAAATCATTTGTGTTAATTGTATTATAATTTGAAAAAATTTAACACACTTGAGATAGTAAAGGTGATAAAAAATTATAAATAGTAAGCATATCAAAAGTCAACCTTATATGGTTTTTAAGTTTTAAGTTAGCAACAAATTTTACAATAAATAATTTATTTTCATTTAAATTATAAAATAAATTTTGTTTTTATTGGTATGGGATTTATTAAGACGACGTTTTGAGCTGAAGGTATTTTTGTACTTCCTGTGTTTAGTCGAAAATGCACATATAGAGAAGGAGACGCCCAAGGTTACCTAGTGTGATAAAGGTAGCTGCTAGAAACGATGATATGGATATACTATAGACAGCGTTGATGTTGATCCTAAAGATGATAGCATTCTTTTAATTTGTCACTGAAAACAAGTTTTTTTTTCTTATCTGCATCTCATTATACGATATATACTTTCCAAAAGGGTTTTGAATAATATCAGAATTATCATTTATTTATGTAAATGGAAACAAATTTGGCGATCAAAAGTTAATGCTCTCATCGTAAGAAATTTGATCAAAATCGGTTCGCTATATTGAATCATTGAATCGATCAGTTAAAAACGTTTAGAGGCCATTCTGAAGTTTCTAAGGGTCTACTACATTTTTTCAATGTATGTCACTTATAGCAGGAGGCGTGGCAGAATATTTTGATCTGAAACTTAACTGAGGTATGCGTCGTGGTAACTTGCATCTGTGTGTAAATGAACAAAATCGGACAAATAAATCAAAAAAGTGGCCCGCTTCACTTATTTTCGCCGAGTTATAGTAAAACAAAATAAATCGATTTCAACCCCCTATACCTATTAACTTCATCAATACTTTACTATACGTAGTTATAGTAAAAAATTAATCATGCGGCCCCCATACCCCCCGGCAATCAATTATCGCGATTTCTTCTTTCTCTCAACATATGCACTTACAATTTTCCCCATATTTGAAGAATAAGTTCTTTGACATAACTTTCGATTTCCATCAAATTCGTTAAAAATTTACAGAGATTTCAGGATTATGTATATACTGAACGAACAAAAAAAAATTTTATAATCGAAATCTTAGTTTTAACGTTAGCTACTATATTAAGTAAAGAAGTTTGAGGAGTTTTGCAACTACAGGGCTGACTTTTAACACTCAACAGACCCTATACAAGTTTTTTAACTGGGAATTTGAGAAATAGTGTTGCAAAACGCGTCCTCTGCGGCATTGCCAGCACTTATTCATTTCGAGAGTTCGTTGCAGTCACAAAAAAAGATAATTTTGAATAAAGGATCTAGCAGGATAAGGTACTGGAATTTGCTCCCAGCGATATTTGAAAACTAATGATGCATAATGCAAAAAAAATAAATTTTTCGCCAAGTTTCACTCCTTAAACTAAATAGTCCGGTCAAATTAGACATTTGAAGTTACATAAATTAACAGCAAGCTGAAAGTTGGTGTAATTGTTTAAAACATAGTTAAAAATAATATCTGAAAGTTCCCCATCATTCCGAGGTGTGCAAAAATTTATATTCGAGGTCAAAGGTCAAAAATCTTGAATAAAATTGGCTTTTCGCGATTTTCAGCAAAACGGTAAGTTTTACCATAAAATTATCTGAGACATAATTGTAGATCATAAAATTCTCTATAAAAAATGTGCTGATACTTTTTTTCTTAGATCCACCGTTTCTGAGATATAGCGAGTCAAATAATTGTAAAAGTTGTAAACGACATAATATGCACACGTTTCCACGCCACCTATGAGGCAGTGTACTTAGCGCGTTTTTTTAACGTAGTTTCCCCAGTAGGCCTGTTCCACATGCCTGTTGTGATTCTGTTTAATTGAAAGCTTGCATAATAAAATATATAAGGAAGGGTTGGAAATGATAAAAGCGATTGAAATTTTAAAAATGTAGAAATTTAATCGTCTGAATTATAACCTTCAAATACTTCTTCTTGTTGCTCTTCGCCTTGATCTTCTGCTTATTGATCTTCGTCTTGTTCGTTCCTAACATTAGCGAGATCTTCTAATTTTTCACAAACTGTATTCATGGCATGCATACTATAAACCCATTTACTTATGACACTCTCTCTCGTACTTCTCCCTCGAGCAATACCTCCATCAGTATTCATAGCTTTCATCATAGACTGCTCGATAACCATGTCCGTTGAAGTTCCACAACTTAATTTGTCTGACCGTCTAACAGTAAAAAATCCTAATAAGGAAAATGTCCAGCGCAGTTTAAATGAGCTTTCCATCTCCGATCGTGTGCATATTATGACGATTACAACTTTGAATATTATTTGACTCGCTATATCTCAGAAACGGTGGATCTAAGAAAAAAAGTATCAGCACATTTTTTATAGAGAATTTTATGATCTACAATTATGTCTCAGATAATTTTATGGTAAAACTTACCGTTTTGCTGAAAATCGCGAAAAACCAATTTTATTCAAGATTTTTGACCTTTGACCTCGAATAAAAATTTTAGCACATTTTATTATTTTTAACTATGTTTTAAACAATTACACCAACTTTCAGCTTGCTGTTAATTTATGTACCTTTACCCTTCTTTTTTGGTCTAATTTGACCGGACTAAAACATGTTACGGCTTGATTAAAAAAAAAACGTATTTTACGTTTATTTATGACTAAAATAATTAATATTTTTAAATCACATTTTTTTAGTCTAAGTTGGCAACAATTTTTTTAACTTTCAAGTTTTCTTTAAGAAAAATAAAAAATTTGTTATTTTTTTTTTTAAGTATGTTTCTTATATACTATGTCAATCACCAATTTTTTTTTTAATTCGTGTTTCTATACGTTCTTTATATGATGGGAATATGAATTAAATCGATTTGGTGGAACAATGTTAAAAAAAAAATTTATTTAATGTTTTTAAAAAAAATGTTTGAAATAAAATTTATTTTTCTTGTCCGAAGTTTTCAACATTTTCGGCTATAATTATACAAAAGGAACAAAAGGAATCGTCGAAAACCCCCAAAGTTACCTCAAGTATGATCAGGGTGACTAGAGAAGTCGATATACCCATCCGTCCGTCTGTCCGCATGAACGCCTAGAGTAAGAGCTAGAGTAACCAAACTTTCACATTAGATCCCATATTATTCCATAGGAGACAAGTTCATTTTAATTTTTGATATCGGGGTTACATTATATAGCTCCCATAGAGGTGTTTCAGAGAACATCGAAAAAACAAAGAGTTTTAGAGGGATAATTCGTTTGTTTTTAAAGATATCGTAACCAAATTCGTCAGTCAAAAGTTTTCCAGGGTTGTATCAAATTTAACCAAAATCGGTTGACTGTATCATATAGCTCCAATCGGTCAAAAAAAAACGGGCTTTTAACCAAATTTGTTGTTTCGTTTGTTTGTGAAGATATTGAAACCAAATTTGGCATTCAGAAGTTTTTAAGTGTACCTAAGCATTCTACCAAGTTTTATCACAATCGCTCATATAGCTTCCATAGGTACAATTAGTCAAAAAAAAAACATTTTTGGTTGAAAAGTCTCTTTTTGGATATTTATGAAGGTATCGTAACCCAATATGGCAATCAAATGTCTTTGGTGTTTTTAAGCCATATACCATATCTTATTGCAGTGGTACAGGGTATCCCAAAGTCGTCCGCGCCCGACTTTACGTACGCCATTTTTTTTTTCGTGTTTGTCAGAAATTGTTAATTTTTAACTTTTTTAAGTCAGATCAAAGTATTAAACGGTGTGGCTAAAGTCCGTGAAAATCTACTACGGGGGAACGAGAAAAGATATTGACAGGATTTAACTTTTTCTTCTCAGGAATATGCGCATCAATTGGTAAAGTTTCGTATATCTACCTTTTGTAGTCTCCGATATCTAGGTGATTGTACAGACGGACATGGCTCAATCACTATACGAGGTTATGATAAGAATTTTTGTTTAAGGACTTGGGGTCTGCTAAGCCTCCTTTTGTCCCTTACATACATGGCATAAATCTATAATAATTTTTATCATTTTTTTCCACTTCTAAGATCAAAGAATCTTTAATAAACTATTGGAGCCCCACAACTTATCCGCAGCTAAAAAGCATTATTCTTTTTCATAAAAAAATTCACGACCAACCGGCAGAATTTTTCATGGCCTGCAGGGTTACTAGTACCATTAAGAAACACTTTACAATAGAAAATTGGAGTGGCCCTTTCCAAAAACTGTTCATATAATTTTTTTTTAAATCCCACGGTTACTTTTACTACTATGCTACTAATAAATTAAAAATGTCAAATCCAAAGAATCTACTACCTTTGCACTAGATATTCTGAAACGAAAATACAAACATAAGAATTTCCTAAATATTCTATTAAAACTTACTCATATTTTTGTTTTTTAATTTAAAGGCCAACAATGTTCGTATTCGCAATCTCGGAATGCCCAAATATTAATGAATAATTTTTCATATCATAGCTAAAACTCATTAAGTAAACAGCCAACTTTATTGTGGTAGTATGACCTACTCAAGGTCAAGTTCTTCAAGAATATTCTTGTCATCCACCGAAAAGTCAAGCAAACGCTAAAGCCGGCCGGCGCAATAACAAAACCACTCTCAAAAACTCTCATTCTCTCTTAAAAATCCCCTTTTCTCATCAAACAAAAAGAGCAGCTGCACCATGGTATAATAATAAGGTAGCGTAGATTTCTCTCTCGGTGCCATAAATTTTGTGAGAGCAAAAACATGCGAGAGAGAAGCAGCACACAAGCTGACGCATACACACTGGCACTCGTTTATATGTATATGTATGCATGCTTGAATTTGAACAAAACAAATGCATAGGCTGAAACTAAATGAAAGACGAAGTGAATTTATGAAAACTATTGTTGTTTTTGTATTAAAGATATAATTAAAAATTTAGATAATGTAATATAAATAAAGTTAAATTAAATTAAATACATAAACTTAATCTATAAAAGTTGCTATGCCGTATTTTCACACCATGCATAGCAAACCATATTTAATACATTTGTATGCGCGCTACTGCTTCAAATAAAAACATGCAATATTCGCTGCTGTTGTATAGCCACTATACATACAACAACAACTCTTGCGTTTGCTTACACACATAAAACAAAAAAAATCACGCGCAGCGACAGCCGACACAACCTACCTCATAGACAGTCGCATCAACACTGAAAAATAAGGCCCCTGGCTCTCTGCCTAAGAGAGATCTATGCTACCTTATTATTATACCATGCAGCTGCACAAGCTACGAGTAACTAATTATCTCACTCGCACACATGGTAGAATTAATTCTACTATGACTCGCACACGCGAAAATACCAAAACTTTCCATTACTTTCTTGAAGAGCTCTCTCGACGTTTCCATAACGGAGCGCCGCAGTATAAATAGGGCTGCGAATTTCTCTTTGAGTCAATTCAATTCAAACAAGCAAAGTGAGAACATCACAACGCAAAAGCAAAGTGAAAAAGTGACTAGCTGAACAAGCTAAAACCAAACAAAGTAAATTCAAGTAACAAACAAATATAAAGAAGTGAATAAAGTATTAACTGTTTCAAAAGAGTTTTAACAAAAAGTAAATAAAACAAACATAAAAATGCCTGCCATTGGTATTGACTTGGGTACCACCTACTCCTGTGTGGGTGTCTACCAACACGGAAAAGTGGAGATTATCGCAAATGACCAAGGTAATCGCACCACACCAAGCTATGTGGCTTTCACAGACTCGGAGAGGCTGATTGGAGACGCAGCCAAAAACCAGGTTGCCATGAACCCACAGAACACCGTATTCGATGCTAAGCGTTTAATTGGCCGCAAATTTGACGACCCAAAGATTCAAGACGACATCAAGCACTGGCCTTTTAAAGTGGTTAGCGACAGCGGTAAGCCCAAACTTAGCGTCGAGTTCAAGGGTGAACAGAAACGCTTTGCCCCGGAAGAGATCAGCTCGATGGTGTTGACGAAAATGAAAGAAACTGCTGAAGCGTATTTGGGACAAACCATAACAGATGCAGTAATAACAGTCCCGGCATATTTCAACGACTCACAGCGCCAGGCTACCAAAGACGCTGGACATATTGCAGGCTTAAATGTGTTGCGCATTATTAACGAACCTACTGCCGCAGCATTGGCGTATGGCCTCGACAAGAATTTGAAGGGTGAGCGCAATGTTCTCATCTTTGATTTGGGCGGTGGCACCTTTGATGTCTCAGTCCTTACAATTGACGAGGGATCACTGTTTGAGGTGCGTTCCACAGCAGGTGACACACATCTGGGAGGCGAAGATTTTGATAACAGATTGGTAACACATCTGGCAGATGAATTCAAACGCAAGTATAAAAAGGATCTTCGTTCAAATCCACGTGCACTACGTCGTTTGAGGACAGCGGCCGAGCGAGCCAAGCGCACTCTCTCATCCAGCACAGAGGCAACCATTGAGGTAGATGCACTTTTTGAAGGTAATGACTTCTATACCAAGGTGAGTCGAGCACGATTTGAGGAGCTGTGTGCCGACTTGTTCCGGCAAACATTGGCACCAGTAGAGAAGGCGCTTAACGATGCCAAAATGGACAAGCAGCAAATCCACGACATTGTGCTTGTTGGCGGTTCTACACGCATTCCAAAAGTGCAGAATCTACTGCAGCAGTTCTTCGGCGGCAAGAGCCTCAACCTATCCATCAATCCAGATGAGGCTGTGGCCTATGGTGCAGCAGTGCAAGCAGCCATATTAAGCGGCGATCAGAGTGGCAAGATTCAGGATGTGCTATTGGTGGATGTGGCGCCACTGTCGCTGGGTATTGAGACTGCTGGAGGCATTATGACAAAACTAATCGAACGCAACTCTCGCATACCTTGCAAGCAGACGAAAATCTTTTCCACCAATGCGGACAACCAGCCCGGCGTCTCTATACAAGTGTTCGAGGGTGAAAGAGCTATGACCAAAGATAATAATGCATTGGGTACATTCGATTTGTCTGGAATACCGCCTGCACCGCGTGGCATACCACAGATTGAAGTCACTTTTGATATGGATGCCAATGGAATACTTAATGTGACGGCGAAGGAGATGAGCACCGGCAAGGCAAAGAATATCACAATAAAGAACGACAAGGGTCGCCTTTCACAAGCAGAAATCGATCGAATGGTGAATGAGGCCGAACGCTACGCTGATGAGGATGAGAAGCACCGTCAACGCGTAGCAGCACGCTACAACCTGGAGAGCTATGTGTTTGGTGTTAAGCAAGCAGCGGAGCAGGCGAGCGCTGACAAGTTGAACGAAGGCGACAAGTCGTCGGTGCTGCAGAAATGCAATGAAACTATTAAGTGGCTCGACTCGAATACGACGGCTGAAAAAGAAGAGTACGAGTACAAATTGAAGGAGCTGACCCAGTTCTGTTCACCTATTATGACGAAAATGCATCAACAGGGAGCAAGTCAGCAAA
>JBAMAX010000614.1:0-75167 GCA_037043745.1 Chymomyza amoena
TTTTTTTGTAATATTAACCCCCATTTATGTTTTGAAACTAAATGCGTAGAGGATCCTGATAGTTTTGTATCAAACAAAGTCTTTTAAGATCGGCAAACTTTGGAAATAAAGTAGAGTATTCTGTATACAGAATATCCAGGCTCGGAGGGAAAATGTACCAACCTTTCTATTACAACGCTAGCTTGAATCACGACAGTACGGTAGTAATTAGATCGGACGCTGAGAAAACTTCAGACCCGAGAGGAACTCCCTTTTGCCAACCTCTCATCGGGTTGGTGTATAGGTTATAATATATATGAGGCCCTACGCCTAGTGGGATATAAAGGAATCGATGATGATGATAGGGTATAATGCAATTGAATAGGACTTTGACTTCAGACGGTCTAATTGGTTCTTACCTGTGGTTGTTGTTGTTGTGGGAGCTTCTGTGGTGGTGGTAGTTGTTGTTGTAGTGGGAGCTGGTGTAGTTGTTGTGGGAGCTGGTGTAGTTGTTGTGGGAGCTGGGGTGGTTGTAGGAGCAGGTGTGGTTGTTGTGGGAGCTGGTGTGGTAGTTGTAGGAGCTGGTGTGGTTGTTGTTGGAGGTGGTGTAGTTGTTGTAGGAGGTGGTGTGGTTGTTGTGGGAGCAGGTGTGGTTGTTGTGGGAGCTGGTGTAGTTGTTGTGGGAGCTGGTGTGGTTGGTATGGGAGGTAGTGTCGTTGTTGTGGGAGCAGGTGTGGTTGTTGTGGGAGCTGGTGTGGTTGTTGTGGGAGCTGGTGTGGTTGGTATGGGAGGTAGTGTCGTGGTTGTGGGAGCAGGTGTGGTTTCTGTAGGAGGTGGTGTAGCTGTTATGGGAGCAGGTGTGGTTGTTGTGGGAGCTGGTGCGGTTGTTGTGGGAGCTGGTGTAGTTGTTGTAGGAGGTGGTGTAGTTGTTGTAGGAGCAGGTGTGGTTGTTGTGGGAGCTGGTGTGGTTGGTATGGGAGGTAGTGTCGTTTCTGTGGGAGCAGGTGTGGTTGGTATGGGAGGTAGTGTGGTTGTTGTAGGAGCAGGTGTGGTTGTTGCGGGAGCTGGGGTGGTTGTTATAGGATCTTCACTCGTTATTGTTGTGCTTGTTGTGGGTAGGATGGGGGATGTAGGCGCCTCCGTGGTTGATGTTACGTCCACAATTGTAACGCCTTGAGCCTCGCACGAATGATGGGAAAAGACTGTAGGCAAAAAACAACAAAATCAATTAAGGGCTCAACTCGCATGGACTTCAATGTGTGAGATGACGAAGCAATCGTTATGGACGTTGAAGTCAACGTCGACGCTGACGCTGACGTCAACTGCGACCGCAAAGCACACTAATTACCTAATGTTGTCACCACAACGAGCGCAATTAATTGTCTACGTGCTGGCAACATCGTCATCATCGTCATCATCATCTGTATCGTCATCTGCATCATCATCTTCTATGACTATGTTAGAAGGTTTCGTTCGCTGTTGTTGCTGTGGTCGTCCTAGATTTTCTTAATTAGCCTGGGGAATGTCTGCGTTGGCTGTTCCGATGCTGCAGCCGCTCTTGAAATTTGGTTAATTAAACTGATTATCCAAGTGTTCATCTGTCGCATTTTTATATCGATGCCGTGGTAGACAGACAAGCCGGAAATGTGAAACCCGTACGTGAGCTTATCAATATAATCAACAGCTTTGTGCCGCCGATTTTGGCGTTAAACCAATCTCTAACAGAATCAACGCCATCGATGCACTTTTTGCTGGTCTAGCCCAAAAGTGGGTCGGAAATGCTGCCGCCAGAAATTTTTTTTAAGCGTTGTTAAAAAAAAATATAAAATTGTTTAACCAAATAAAAAATAATATGAGTTTTTATGCATATTTTATGTTCATTCGATAGGCATCTTAATTGTTGCGGCAACTAATCGATATATTTATATGTCAAAAAAATTATATGACAAAGCCTGCTAATTAGTTTTTTTGACCCGTCAACCCCCATTAAATGATATGCCTCACGTTTTGACTGCGTCATAAAAATTAAAAAAAAAATAAAAAAGAATTTAATTTAAAACTATTTCGTGTGAAAAGTATTGTAAAAAAATGTAGCAATTTTTTTAATTATTTTTTGTTAATGCAAATTACTAGACTTTGTTTATTTAACGCTATACGGAAATTTCAACTATTTTACAAAGTACGTGATAAAAAGTTGTTCTACTTTCTGATATATAAACAAGAACATTGTAAAACATGGCATAAATATTGCGATAGCTCTGAGAAAACGTTCGAGATAAAACTTGGATAGTTGTGTCGTAAATAGTGAGGTGGAGGGGGACGAAGCTCCGAGTTCGAAGTGCGACGAAACTAGCTTCGAAAAAGTTTTAGGTTCGGTTGTGTAGGCAGCTCAGATAGTGACTGAGAATAACCAGAGAGAAAAAGAAGGAGACGAAAGGAATTAAAGAAAGGGAGAGATAGTGGAGAAGGATCAAAAACTGTAGGACATCCCTAGTCGCCTAAGTCTCTCATGTTGCAGAGCCATTTTGAGGATTCCACGAAAACAGCCAGATCCGCTATGGGCACATAGGCTAGACTGCCCAGATCCTCAAAGAATAGTAAACCCAGAAAGTGGGTTCGTCTTCTAAGGAGCCCCTAGCAGGTGTAGGATGCTTTCTGTCTTCCTCATCTCTGCAGGTACGTCGGAAAACGTGATGAGAAACTTGCAATCTCTCAGCCCCTTTACAACGCCTATCACCATCCTAGTCCTGTTCTTATGCAAGCGCAGGAATTCAGATGTTCGCTTTGGATCACATCTCGACCAGAGTGCTCGGGATGCGACAACCGAACACCATGTCCCATTCTCCTTACGCCATAGCTCTAGTTGTCTTCCTGATTTGCGGTCAAAACCTAGTTTTACTGTACTATTTATATATATCAGAGCTCGGAAAAGACCTTTAACCCATTTTCAACTTTTAAGGGGATGCACTGGTTAAAGGGTAAGGTCTATAGAGATGGTTCAAGCTTGAATTTAAACTTGTTTCAATGATTTTCATATCTTAGACATTAACGTATTTTTATTTTCTGAAAAATCTATTATTTTTGTTTCATATCTATTTAGGATAAAATACGCTTGTTTGAAAAAAAAAAAATTATCATTACAATCTTTTCATCATTTGACTTGTAAATCTTAAAATATCCCCTAGGTATCTCCAAAGTTGCTCTGACTATGAATTCTTTTATAATTTATTGGGTGTACTGCAACCCTAGCGGATCTATTATACCCCCTTCATGGCTCGGTGAACTCTGTACTATGACCTCCATGTATTCCAATATTTTATTTGAACTTATGGTAACAACGACCTCCGGTGGGAGAATGTACATGCCCAGGAGCTTGTTTCTTTTACCGGTGAGTGCCATACATTCACATAATACATGCGAAGAAATTTCTTCCTGCCTACAATGTCCCTTGAAAGATCTATATTAAGAATTCGATAAAATTAGTTTTTTTGTTTTGAATTTTTTCAACACCAAAAACACTTATTTTGGATAGCTCTTAAAAATCTTCCAAAGTCATCTTTTCAAACAACAGCTTATATTATATTAAAAATATTATAAATATATTAAAAAGTAAAGAGCATTAAAAAAGATTATCTAAAAATAAGAGCTACGATTATTTAACATTAAGATAGGCTTTTTTAGGTTAAACATAAGTCGCGTGTGTCCGAAACTTTGGCACGATTATTGGACTCACCTATAAAGCATTTTTTTGACATATACCGCTTGAGCACGCTTTGTGACGTCAGAGCTGTACGTGCTTTCTGAGTGCATTGAGCTCTACAAAATTTTGATATAAAAACGCTGACTTGGCTCTTTGGGAACCCACAGTCTGAAAAAAATTTTCCAACATGTTGAACAGAATTTATTTGTTAGCGCTAGTTCTATGCGGTATGTACTGGAGGGGATTCTTCTTGTTCTTATAAATATTATTATAATAATATTTTCTTTTATTTTTAGTTTGTAGCTTGGTAGCTGGAAGACCATCGCCTGATGCAGTTTCGGATCTTACAGGTAAGGTCACGGGTTTGACCTCGTCCGGTGGCGGACTTGGATTACCGCCTTTACCCGTTGGAGACACTGCCGCTCTTTCGGCTGCGGCTGCTGCTGCTGCTGCCGCTGCTGCTGGAGCTGCCGGAGGCCTTGGCGCTACTTCCATACTTGGTAAATTACCTGGAGTGTAATTGATCTATTCTAATTCAATTTTGTAATGGAATTTGTCAATTAGAAAATTGTAATATTCAATGGATAATATATATTAGTAGCTTGAATAAATAGATTTAATCGCATAGCTCTGGGAATAATACTTAGAGCTTATCAGTAAGCCAAACATTAAAAAAATCGTTTGTAAAAAATATACTACAACCGTAATAATTCACTCTGATATGTCTAAAAATATAATTCCAATATCTTCACAAACAAACGAAACTCAACAAATTTTGTTCAAAAGTCGATTTTTTGGAAGATCGGCCCTATGGGAGCTATATGATATAGCCAACCGATTTTATTCAAATTTAGTACAATGCTTGGGTCCTCTAAAAAACTTCTAAATTCCAAATCTGGTTACGATATCTTCATTATAAAATGAAATATAGCGAATTTTGCATAAAAAAAGTTATTTCGGCCGATCGGTCCAATGAAAGCAATATGATATGGTTAACCAATTTTGATCAAATTTGGTATAGTGCTTGGGAACTATAAAAAATTTGGTTACATTATCTTCATAAACAAACGAATTATTCATCTAAACCTTTTATTTTTTTCGAGTTTGTCTGAAACACCCCTATGGGAGCTATATAATTTAGCCCCGATATCAAAATAAATAAAATAAACTTGTCTCCTATGGAATAATTTGGGATCTTATGTGAAAGTTTGGTTTCTCTAGCTCTTACCATTTCTGAGATTTAGGCGTTCCAGCGGACGGACGGTTAGACGGACATGGGTATATTGACTTCTCTAGTCCCCCTGATCATTTTTTAGGTAACCCTGGGGTGTCTTCGACGACTCCTTCTATATGTAACATACATTTTCGGCTTGCACAAACTTAATATACCCTTTGTACCATACGGTACTGGGTATAAAAAGGGTACTTATTAGAAAAACTTAATCTATTGTTCCCGAATCAACATCCTTCGGCGAAAGCAGGAAACAAATATCTTTCAATTAATGTCAAATTTGCACTTAAAAATCTATAAGAATTCCTTAAAACTACCATTTTTTATTTTAAATTTTTTCAACACCAACACACTATTTTTTGATACCTATTTAAAATCTTTTACATCGATCTGTTCAAACAGCGGACTATATATGCAAAATATAATATAATTTTTATCAATATGTTAAAGAGCATTAAAAAAGCTTATCTGCATATAAGAGATACGATTATTTAACATTAAGATAGGCTTTTTTGAGTTAAACATAAGTCGCGTGTATTCGAAACTTTGGCACGATTATTGGATTCACCTATAAAGTATTTTTTTGACATATACCACTTGAGCACGCTTTGTGACGTCAGAGCTGTACGTGCTCTATGAATGTATTGAGCTCTACAAAATTTTGATATAAAACACTGACTTGAATCTTTGGGAATCCACAGTCTGAAAAAACTTTCCCAACATGTTGAACAGAATTTATTTATTAGAGCTTGTTCTATGCGGTATGTACTGAGAGGAGATCGCTCTTCTTCCAGTAATTAATATTATAATATTATTTTCGTTGATTTTTAGTGTGTTGCTTGGTAGCTGGCAAACCATCGCCTGATTTAGGTTCGGATATTACAGGTAAGGTCACGGATTTGACCTCGTCCGCAGGCGGAATACCGGATATTAAAAGTAAGGTCACGGATTTGACCTCGTCTGCTAGCGGAATACCGGATATTAAAAGTAAGGTCACGGATTTGACTTCGTCCGCTGGCGGTGTTGGATTAGCGCCCTTAACCGGTGGAGGTACCGATGCTATTGCACCTTTATTAGCTGCTGTTGCTGGCGGTACTGCTGGAGCTGCTGCTGGTGCTGCCGCTGGCATTGCCGCCGTATCTGGAGGTGCTTCGGTACTTGATAAAATAATACCTAAAGTGTAAATGATCATTCTAATTAAATGCTCTAATGGATTTTCTCAATGGATTATAGTATCTTGAACAAAAAGATTTAACCTAAACCTAAATATTCGAAAAATTATTTATACAAAATTGCAAGCATATACTGCAACCGTAATAGATCAAGTCGTTATTCCTAAAAACAACCAGGTTGGTCCCACCCTGTTTCTTTATTGTAACTCTTAGAATATATTTATTGAAAAAAAAATCACCTCGTTTTTGTTTATTAGGCTTACAAAAGTCTGCATACCAAGAAAGTTAGCTATAGTTCATATATGCTTATATCTCAGCATCAGGGCGAATTTTCTCCGGGCTCACAAATTATTCAGTGTGCCTGGTTTAATTTCTGTCTTACTGTCGTGGTGTAAAGGTGTGATAGAAAGGCCGGTATATTTTTCCCCCCAGGCCTGGATTTTCTTTTTACGACACTGCTCAAGAACATAAGAGAAGTCAATTTCGATGTTGTTTTAAAGTACTCATCTAATATTTGTCATGTCATCCTAGTAAAAAGAAGTTAACCTTAGCCAATTTTCGATGTCTCATATATAGGGACAACTTACAGATATAGAAAGACCCTTATCGGACGTCGTATCGTAAATCAGAGGGACTGCTAGGGCTCTGGAGGAAAGAGAATGGGACATTGTGTCCGGTTGTCCCATCTCCCGAGCACTCCGACCGAGATATGATCCAAAGCGAACATTTGAAATCCTGAGCTTTTATAAAAACAGGACTAGGATGATGGTAGGCGTTGTAACGCTGCACTGCACCATAGTTAATATGGCTGAGGGGTTCCACATTCTCCATGAAGGTTTCTGCTGCAGCTGCCTAGTTGAGGAAGGGACCGAAAGCATCACCACCTGCTATGCGACGGCCCGACGCTTCTTAGAAGACGAATCCAGTTTCTGGCTAAACCTTTCTTTGGGGATCTGGGTACTCTAACACCATAGCGGATCTGGCTGCTCTCGGCGAATCTTCAAAATGGTTCTGCAACCTGAGAGACTAAGGCGATAAGGAATGTTTTTGATCCTCCTTCACTTTCCCTCCCATTCTTTAATTCCTGTCGTCCCCTTCTTTTAATTAAGATGGACCTCTTGGTCTCTGGGTGATCTCAGTCACTATTTTGAGCTGCCTACACAATTTTATCTAGCCTAACCTATAGGAAGAACTTTGTTTTTCTAAGGCATAACTCCAATATCTTTGTATACCCTGTACCTTAAGTAACAAGCCGTATATTAAGTTTGTGCAATTCGAAAACATTGGTAGCATATGTATGTACACAGAAGGATATGGCAGAGACCCTCAAAGCTTCTTTGAAGCAAGAAAACCCGATATTCACCTATACGTCTGTCCGTATTTATGAACGTGTATATCTCTGAGTTTGCTAGAGAGTGCTAGAGCAATCAAATGTTCAGACTAAATCAGTTTCAGCGTTAAAACTCTTTACTTTTAGGAGTAATCTCTAATTGACTATTTTGTCAGTCGCGGAGTATGGGGATCTCTATTAATAACACTTCGAAGAGAACAGGAACCAATAGTTTATAACCAAATCCAAACGGCGGTGTCCCCAGTTAATTTAGTTTTCTTTTTTTGAAGACATTGTTACTAAATTACCTTGTAAATATCTATTTATCTTTTTATTAAGTTTCCTAAGCAGACCGACCAAATATTCAGTCTTTGTAAATTAAAACCTTTCTAGAAAGCTACAGCCAAAAAAAAATATATATTCACAGTATTCAAAACAAAATTTATGCACATCATAAAATTCAACCGAAAATTATTATTATTCTACTAATTCCAAGTAACATCAACAAAGCCATTCAAAATTATATTCACCAAGCTCCACATAAGAAATCAACAATAAAAAGAAAAATTCCATTGCATACTTTTAGACAGCAAATAAATTTGCTTTACAAAGCAACCCAACAAAACAAAATTAAATGCATTTTGCATATTTTATTTTTTATTTTTTGATTTATACTATAGCTTTAGTTTTTTAATTAATAAATAAATATTATTATAACTAACTAGTAAATAAATTTAATTTTGTTATAATTCAAAGCGAATTTGTATGCAAAACTAGTCGCTGCAGCTGGCAGCTCCAGAGTGCGCCTAATAAGTTGGCAGCTCTGTCAACCGCCACATACAGCAGCTTTTTACAGTTAGGAATTCAAGTCGAATGCGTAAAATATAAGAAGAAGCATTTGGCATATATTTATAATTGAAAAGATGCAAAATGAAGGCAATTAAATTTTGTTTTTATGTACAATAGAATGCTTAAAGGAAATCCAAATCGTAGATCTATAAAAACAGTCCCCACAAGGAATCGCAGCCTTACGATAGATGACCACAAAAGAATCTGCAGTTTTTAAAGGTCGTAATCAGCTTCTGCAAGTCTATGCAGTCTCAAAACAATGACAACAAATAACTTCTTGGAAAAGTGATTATTGTGGACAAAGGAAACAATTCAATCGATGTGGAGGCATTGATGGCATCATTACCATCGCATTATTTCACAAGTTAGGATGCCAAAGTAAGAACGCGTTTTAAATATTTTGAAAACAGGCTAACATATATGTATTTGTTTTTTATTTTTAAGCCAAATTGAGATCAATGCATCAAATGTTTGATGTTTGGAAAGTTGCAGCAGGAGCCGAACTGGACCACACTTCTTGGTAAAGATTATAAGCTGGTATAATTGGCACAATATTTCAAACTCAGTTCATTAAAAGGTAGTGTGATGCCGTAACCAAAAGTGAAAAGTTTCATCACCGTCTTATTCCTCTTTGCAGATCAATTGGTTGGTAGCAGCCAGGGCCGTAGACAAAAAAAAGTATACCGGCCCCTCTAACACAGCTTTAGTTTGAATCACGACACCGCATCCCTGAGAAACTCTGGACTTGAGGCAAATCGTTCACTTTTCCCCTCCCTCTCGATGCGCCAGGTAGCATCTATGCAGCGACATTATGGATAAAGACATTAAGACCAAACAGTGCAGATGTGGAACCGAGTAAGGACCGATCAGGAAACATTTATTGCATTGTATGGACAGTACTCTAACCTTTCCCAGCAGTGACCACCAAATCGAAACTAATGGCTGCAGCTGCTGGTAGATATGGCCTATTGGTGGAAAATAGGGATAGTATACCACAGCATATCATCATCATCATCACTGGCTTTAAAGTCTTGAGCAGACTATAGCTTCGGCAAATATTCCTCTTCATACTACCACTACATCTGGCCACCTTTTCTTTGGACGTCCACGTCTTCTTCTTCTTTGTGTGAATTGCTTTGGTGACCGCTCAGTTTTTAAGCCTTCTACTAAGGGGGCCAAGCCATCTATTACGTTGATTTTTTATGAATTAGGTCAAGTCAGGTCCATAAACCTTTCTTAGGATTTAGCTTTTAAAAATTAATAGTTGAGAGATGTCTGTCGACTTTTATGTCCACAAAAGTGAGTATTCGCCTTATAAGCATTTTGTTCAATAATAACTTTTGATTTCTCGATAGCAGACGTGATCGGGATAGACAGCATAATATGTGACACTCATGTTGCTAAAAATTGCATAATATCACTTCGTAGGATCTGGAATTCTGGCCAATTGTTCCATGCGTGCAATGCGCCTTGAATGATCTCTTTGTGGCGCATTGGTAATCTTAGTTCTCACTAAATGGCTTGGACATCAAAACAACTACAAGACTAATATACTGGAACAGAGACTTTAGGAGCAGCTGCTTCCAGAATTCTTGAGATTTGCCTATGTTTACCTTGGGAGTTGGGGTCCTCCTCTGGTATTGTTGTCACATTTTATTACCCGAATGTGAACCATCCTCTAATTTCGACGCTTTATTGGATGTGCAAAGTACCTCAACAGTATTTGCCGCTTAAATAAATATCAGGCAGATTCCAATAAGTATCGCAAAAAGACATTCAGCGTGGGCAGAACAGAAAATTATTTCAGAATATGCGAAATGGGCGAGATTTTCACATGATTGTAAATTCCTAACGACATTTGGAAACTTTTTAGAAATATTACCAAAACCAAAGAGCTTGTACAATTATAAAACGTTTATAAAGTAAAACGTTCACATGATTTATAAAAAATTAAAATTATATTTAACAAATTAAGTTAATTCTAACCACATGAAAATCGACTTATAAATATTAAAACCCTCTTTATAAAATTTATAATCTGCTGAAGCTGTTCAGATAGGGTACGACGGTGCGAGTGTTTCAAAACCGCCAAAACTAGCTCATTAAGAGTGGCCTGAGATATGTCACCACCATGTAGACGAGCATTCATTATAACCTCCTCCAAACCAATCACCGGGATATTTGGGCTATCTTTTACGTCTAAAGCTATTCGCCTAAGTGCGTCCAGATGTCGCTCCGGCAGTATATGCTCATTTGGTCCATTGGTAGTGAGCTCTACCAACACATCATCAAACTGGCCGTGGATTATCTTCGACATGATTCGGTACACGAACGCGCATTGATTGCCATTGAGAGCGGTGAACGCTCTTAGGTCTTCGGCCCTGGTTTAAGAAAAACAGAAGGCATGATTTGTTTTTAAACACAAATATATTTAAATTAACTTACAGCTCTGCAGCACCTTGTTCCATGACGATTAAAATAAATTATGATTTTTTCTCTTAAAATTTCTTTATAAACTAAACGTAGTCTAAAAGATTATTTTAGCAGACTAAGCTGCCTATTAAATACAAAGAAGTACTGCCAAATGGATACAAATATTTCATGGCCTACTTTGCTTAGCAGCAATCATATGCATATAATTTTTTGAACCAGCTCACAAGCCATATTGTTCCTAGGGAGCGAACTAATCTTAAAGCAGTGCAAGCAGAGCTATTGGCACTGCCAATTTCGCAGTACAGCATGATCCAACAGTAAGAAGGTGACGCTACTCGCAGCTTACCCACATCTCTCTTGTAAAAAAAGAGCAGCGGTGTAATTTTTTGATGGTAACTATTTGATTAATCCCACACAAATGTTTGGATTAATATAAAACATACAAATGCAACACATTTTTGTGAGTTTAATTTTTGGTGTGAAGTTTGATAAAAAAAAAGATTGTGATTGCAGCTTGGGGACGTCAAGACTTTCAAGCACCTTAGACTGCAGGGTTTTTTCCCCCATTAAACCGCTTGCGAAACTTAGCTGCAACAAGGAAGTCTTCCAAGTCGATATTGACCACCCGAAGCGTGCGTACATCTAAGATACTTGAAGAATGCCTTCCGTCAATCATAAAATGGCCGATTTGGTTTCGGGTCAACCAATCTGGAGACAGCTAGGTTGCTTTGTGGATGCCGAGATGCTGGAATCTAGTACTACTAATAACCATGTTTCTTAACTCATTCTCATGCCGTTGCCGGTGGTTTGCTCGTGTAGGCTACATTTTCCGACGTTTGGACCAAATACCCACCTTGGTTTAAAATCGCCAAGCACGAATTTAACATCGTGGCGGGGGCAGCGTTTGCACGCTTCGTCAAGCTGAGCGTAAAAACGATCCTTGATCACATCGTCCTTCTCCAGCGTCGGGGCATACGGGCAGATTAGGCTAAGGTTAAAGAATTTTGCTGTAAATGTTGAAAAATATCCCCTTTTCTAAATGCCCATATAACAGGTGGGCTGAAAAGTCCGTATCGTTTCTATGAGATGGCGCCACCAGAATAAAATTCATACCCTTCTTAGGTAGTACCAACCTTCAAAAGATACCTGTAAAAATTTGACAGCTGTCGGATCATTAGTTTGTGAGTTATCGTATCGAGAGTGACGCTACTTTTGTTATTTTTGAAAACCATGGAAAGTCAAGAGTTTCGTGTGTTAATGAAACATTATTTTTTGATGAAAAAAAGTGCCGTCGAATGCAAGAAATGGCTTGATGAGTGTTATCCGGACTCTGCCCCGGGCGAAGCAACCATTCGCAAGTGGTTTGCTAAATTTCGTACCGGTCATATGTCAACCGAAGACGACGCACGCAGTGGACGCCCAAAAGAGGCAGTTACGGACGAAAACGTGAAAAAAATCCACAAAATAATTTTGGGAGACCGCAAAATACGGTTGATCGACATAGCCAAGGCCTTAAAGATATCAAAGGAACGCGTCGGTCACATCATTCATGAATATTTGGATATGCGAAAGATCTGTGCCAAGTGGGCGCCGCGCTGGCTCACAATCGACCAAAAACCCCGTATCAGAAATCAATAAAAACGATAGTAAAATTGCATGAATTTGGCTTAGAATTGCTTCCGCATCCACCGTATTCTCTAGATCTAGCCCCCAGCGATTTTTTCCTGTTCTCAGACATCAAGAGAACACTCGCTGGAAAGAGATTTAGCTCCAATAAAGCCTATTTTGAGGACAAGTCGAAGGATTACTACCGGAAGGGTATCGAAAAACTTGAAGACCGTTATAATCGCTGTATCGCTCTTGAAGGCAATTATGTTGAATAATAAAAGCGAATTTTGACAAAAAAAATATTTTTTCATTGAAACGATACGGAATTTTCAGCCCACCTGTTACGAGTATAATTGTTGCAAAATGTTTTAATACTTTTACGATCTCTGGAAAGCTTTTTCACTTTTTTAAAAGTTATAAGATCTTGAATTTGGTAAGTTATTTGCATTTGCTTGAAAGATATTTAATATTATATGGGAAAAAACTTAATCCATTTATTAAGCTATTGTTAGTATTACTCAAAATTTCCTGGCATTTAATTTTAAATGCTTACAAACAAACTTTTTTTTACTAAACAAGGTTACATATTTAAGCAATTGAGCTATTAACTTATAATATATAAAAATATATATATAATATATATATTTTTACTTAACTTGCATCGTGTTGGACATGTTTCCTTAAAATAATTTATTAATTATGTCCGAAACCTTGCAATTACGCGGTACTTTGATCGACCACGATGCTTGAAACGTCCAAATCGCCGCCTATACCAAGGTTCCCGATGCCATCATTTCCGCGTCATGTGACAAGACGTTGATCGTCTGGAAGTTGACCCGCGATGAGGATACCCAACTACAGTTATCCTTAGAAGCGTCTCTATGGACACTTTCATTTTATCAGCGTTGTTGTGCTCTCATCTGTCTAGCTCCTGGGATCAGAGCGTAGTTGCCATTTTAGTTTACGCCTGTGGGATTTTTGCTGCTGGCATGACCATTCTTCGCTTCTCTGTTGCCTTCTCGCTGGCTACTCAGACAATACCATTCGCGTCTGGCAAGTGTTCGTCTCAGCTCATTAAGCTTTTGTATATCTGAAAATATTTAAGGGTTAATTGAAGACTACTTTTGTATATCTAAAAAAATAAATACCCATTCAGTAAATTTGTTCATAATACTTCAAGTAAGTGCAAAAGGAAGCGAATAATATTGGGCGGTTTTTGAGATGTGCTGCACAGTAACGACTCACCTCATCATTTTTATTTGATCACTAAGAGCAGGGGCTCCACTTTTACTACTGGGTGACGTCATCAGTGCATCTGCTTTGGCTGGACTTCACAAGCTTGTCACAGGCTTTTTCTTATAGAAAAAAATGCAGAATGCTCTTCATGCTGTAGGTTCTAAGCAGGATGGATCCATCAACTTGGTCATAAACAGTGCCTTAGAGCAAGTTGAAGTGCATCTAAAGTGGGATAAATAATGGATTAGTTTTCCAAACATCACATTGTCTGACTTACATACATCGCACTCTAGGCATTGCCAGCATTAAGGAACTTTTGTTTTAGGTGGCTGCTCCAAGACTCTCATCTTAATCCCAAGCTGCTGCATCAACGTGAATTTATTTGGCGACTTTGGTCAGTTGTTATAGTTAGAGGTATATTCCTATTTTTAGTAATTGCTCCTGCGGCTGCTTCACCATAGATCCAATACGCCGTATGACGTAAGCAATGCCTTAACTTTTTTTGCTCTCGGCTTGTCTGCTTTCTGGATGGCTTTCGCTGATAAAGTGGGAGTGTCTAGATGCTTCTGGGCATAGCCGTAGTTGGTATCCTCTTCGCGGGTCAACTTCCAGACCAGCAGCGTCTTGTCACGAGACGCAGCAATGGTGTCGGGATCCTTGGCATTGTTGGCGATTTGGATGGCGCAAGCATTGTGGCCGATCAAAGTACAGCGAAGTTGCAAAGTTTCGCACACAACTGATAAATTATTTTAAAGAAACGTGTCCAACGCGCTGCAAGTTAGGTAAAAAGATATATATTATATATAAATAATTATATATATATTATAAGTTAATAGCTTAAATACACTTCGAAAAGTTTATATTAAACTTGTTTAGTAACGATGACGATTTCTGTTCAGGCTTTCTTTGCTGCATTCAAATTTATTTGTTGATCAACAGCAGATCAAATTTTATGACCAGACCTTACCTGGAGGCACATTATTTAAATTCAATAACTTGTAAAAACTTTTTCATTAATTTAAAAATTATTTTCACACAATTCTGCTACTATTGTTTGCTCGATTTGAGCAAAAGTCAACCTGCTGTCAGTTTAGCTAATAGAGCTGCCAACTGACACAAATAACTGCTGATAGCGTTGCCAGCTGCAACAAAGTTTCAAACATTGTCAGTTTGGCTTCGAATAAAAACTTTATGTTGTGAATTTTAGTAGGGCCAAAAAGGTGTTGTTAAATTTAAACAATTAGCTTTAATAATTTAAATTAAAAACATTCCTGTTTCTTCTACAAAATTGGAAGAAAAAACCTATTTATAAAATGTTATGAAACTTAACTAATTAACTATCGTAACTAGCTTGTACTACGCAGTTTTTATTAGGTATAATCTTTTGTTAAATGATTATAAGATTTAAACACAAAATAAATTATGAACCTCTTCCCTGATTTCTATAATTTTTAAATAGTTTTCGTATTTATTATTAAGGGGAAACACAATGTACAGAATTTTCATTAAATGCATTTATTTTAGCTAAATAAGTTGTCAGTTAAAAATGATGTCCCGTAGTGGTTATTTATTTGGTGCTCTACGACAATCAGCATCCGGACAACATTTTGGCCTGCACCAAGATACGCTATGTGCAAACGCAGAACCCTAATTAATGTCTTTATATGCGTATCCCTCCTTGCAGAACTTTTATAAACTCTGGTGGCGTCAAGGGGGAGGTCACCTTTACACAACGTTCCAAATTTGATGCCACTTTTCTCAACTTTACGCTGGCTGCTCCAGGCAAGTTAACCCAACATGTCAGCCGCAAATTTGCCAAAGATGTGGCTGCTTTCCGTCTGCATAACTTGCCGCCAGTTCCACGTAATGGCAAACCCGACTATTGCGAATCCACTGGCAGGCTGTAGAACCCAAGTGAATTGCAGCTGGACACTGTGCCGCCACCGGGCTACGGCACTCAGGAGCAGTATGCCGTTGGAGACTTAAGTGGCAAGTTGCAGGGACACAACAAACATTACTACCGTCAGTATGTGCTACCGGGCACCAGCTCGGAGTTAAGTGGTCTTTACTGGGATGTCTATTTGCCGCTGCAGGGTCGTCATAGTACAGCGCAGCGTTCCTTGGTCATATACACACGTCGTTCTCAAGCGTTGGGCATCTCTGTAACGTCATTGTGGCGAATTTTGCGAAAAGATCTTGGCCTACATCCTTTCAAGACCAAATTGACGCAAGAACTGAAGCCGCTTGACCACCAGAAGCGTTGTATGTTCGTGAATTGGGCTGAGCAGCAACTTGAAAATGATCCGGATTTTCATCGAAAAATCATCTTCAGCGATGAGGCTCATTTCTGGCTGAATAGCTGCGTCAATAAGCAAAATATGCGTTATTGCTCAGGCACCAATCCACACGTACTCCATGATTCACCATTGCATCTTCTTCATCTTACTTCTTCCGTGATGATCAAGACCGGCACGTTACTGTGAATGGGAATGGCTACCGCTCAATGATAACCGAATATTTTTGGCTCCGAATTGGATGATATGGACTTGGACAATATGTGGTTTCAACAGGACGGCGCCACAAGCCACACAGCGGATGTCACAATCGATTTATTGAAAACCAAGTTTGGTGAACTGGTTGGTGTTATCTCACGAAATGGCCCAGTCAATTGGCCGCCTCGGTCGTGCGATTTGACGCCGTTGGACTATTTCCTGTGGGGCTACGTCAAGTCTATGGTCTACGCCAACAAGCCAGCGACGATTGATGAACTTCGAACGAATATCGAACGTGAAATTGCAGCAGTATCGGCCGATTTATGCTTGAAAACCGTCGAAAATTGGGCTCAGCGTCTGGACTTCTGTAAGCGTGCCCATGCAAAAGAAGTTCGAGTTCCATAGATAATGGCATCGAATGTAATTTCACTGGAATAAAGAATTTCATTAATATCCAAAACCGTTTTTGTTTTATTTAAAAAAACTTTTGTAGCGCTCTTATTGAAAAACCCTCGGTTCCGTAAAGCCTGCTGGGACAATGGGCATCATGATGTTTTGTTGGCGAAACTTTTTTTAAGTAGGGTAGTCGGAATGCCGGTTCAACCGCGCCGATTTAGCCGCATGAAGTTTTTACCGACCTTAAATACATATGTCTCGAATAGGGACTTTAATATGGGCTCTTGGCTTTTATGCTCCACGTCGACTTTACCGGCAAGGCTGGCCCCACCAATAGCCCCCACCAATCACCTGGAACGCTCTTCTTTTTTTTTTTATAATATGCATATAGCAAATTTATTGAATGGGTTGCTCAAATGTTCGCATACATTGTGTTAAATATAAAAGGATAAAGGCTGCAACTGCCTGTTTTGATATGTTGGAATGAGCTCTTATATACTACAGTTTAAGTTATCGGTTTAAATTTTCGGTACAAGATTAGTCCGATGAGTGTTTGCTGAATTTTTTGTTTTGCAGTTGGTTAGCTGTTGAGTAGCGACTTAGGCCTAGATTTATGTTGTTAATGAAGTTGCAATTGTTGCTTGTGATTAATTCGGCTACTAGCTACCAGACATCCAAAAATGTTTCATCATCAGGCGGCGGCGTTAGTCACTGGGTTCTCCTTCAGATCGAGATTATTCTGGAATAGTTCCCGGTTGCTCAACAGCGGCACTTTGGCCACCTCGTGAAAGATCAGGCTGGAGTACTTCTCGCGTATTGTTATAATAGTCTCATGCGGTTTGCGGTGTAAGTTCGCATTCAGCACGGGCACTATCTCGGAAAAGTCGCTCAGTTCGTATCCAGTGAAATAGCTCAAGGTGTTTGTCCAGGTTTTCTTATTTAAATCAGCTGCATCCTCGCGCATGCGCAGCGCCATGTATAGCGTAGCGGCTGCCAGCTTTGAATCGCTAAAACGCACGCAGGAGTATTCCAGCAGCGATAGCTCCAATATATATCGCGCCAGTGTCAACGTGGGCATGGTTACTTTAGCGCAACGAGCGTAGCGCAGCAGAAAGTGATAGGCCAAAGGTACCCCCAAGTTGTAGTCAATGGTATGCAACGTCTCGATTTCCATGTTTACCAGTTGGTTGTGTTTATAGGCGCCATCGCATATATACAAAAAGTCAGCAATAAGCGGTGGAGCACGCTCATCGTACTTGCAGGCTATGAAAAAAGCGGTGGCGCCCAGCAGCTGCAGCTTCTCTTTGATAATGACCTGGCGGCTCAAATAGAGATCCACAATTTTGATTGCCAAATAGAGTGTTTCATGATTGGTCTCAAATGTTTCCTGCACCTCGACCAGCCAGTCCACCAGCAATGTGCGCATCCAAGCAGTCAAATGCACTTGCCTGGGCATGTAGTCATCAATAACAAACTGCGACTCTCGTGATTTCATATAGTTGATTATGTCCATGGCGTAGACCGACACCTGGAAGGATCATCCCAGTTTTGGCGATCAAAATCTTCTACATCGGCTGGCATAGGGCGCATGGGTGCTACCTCAGATGTGGCTTTCAGTAAGGTCAACTTAGTGTTTTGTTGTAACTTTGCAGTGGCGCGGGTCATAATTTTGTTCTTTGGCGCGGGCCCGGGCTCAGGAAATGCAATTGTGTTTTCCTGAGTCTTAGTCTGTTGTAAAGTTTGCTTTTTGGGCACCTGCTTTGTATCCTCCTCACCTGGATGCATCTCGACCTTAACATTGATAGTGAGATTAGCAACCGCAGAGCGCTTTGTTTCGTCGTTCTTCATAGAGCTATTATCGGCCTTGCGTTTACGGCGCGGATCCATATTGGAGTTGGCACGACGCGGGGGCCCCTTGCGAGTGGCTTCAATGGTTGGATTACCTTTTATTGGCGCCATCTTGAAATGCGGTCTTCTGTTGTTGTTGCTGTTACAAGCGTAGCGTTGTTTTTTTTTTGGTTTATACTTTAGCACAACTTGAATTTGTATGGCAAATAGAGTTTTTTTTTCTTGCGTGTGTACTTTTTGAATATCAATGCGTCAAATTAGAGATTCCACCTGGACTTATGGCGCTTAGCCGCTCCGATCTTAACGTGGCTGGCTGGAATAAAAATACAAAGATTAGATGCGTCGCTTTAACCAACTGAACACTTTACATATACATACATACATATGCATGTGCGCACGAGTGCAACAAAAAGTTAACCAAATGTGTGTCTGTATTTGGTTAATTTTCTCTATTGGATATAAACTTTTATGCATGTATGCTGGAATAAGGCTTTCCAACTGTTTTGCTCACACACACTTTGGCTTTTTTGCTTACCCGCACACAGAGTTAAAACTTTGCGCAGTTTTGTGCTGCCAATGAACGGATAAGTCAAAAGGAAACTGCAAAACTGCGCGCGCTGCTCAACGAAAATTTACAGCAAAAAATATTAAGCAGCGACAACGGCACTTATTAGCTGGAAATTAACTGTGTGTGTGTGCACGCTTGCGTCTTGTGTCAACGTCGTTCATTTTGAACTCAGTAGTGAAGGCTGGTTCCGTTCACTAGTTCATTTACTAACTATGAGCAGTAGAATGCAATTATTAAACTTTTAGCAATTATTAAAATTGATTTTAAGCGCTGCTGTTAAATGCTACTGTTAAGTTAAGTTTTCTCTGTTAAATAAATATTTTGCATAATAAGTTGCAACAACTGAGCTACAAAAAAATGTTCAGATGAGCAAATGATGCAATCAAGTAAAGCACAATCCTGTGGTTCATTTTTGATTTTGGCTCTATTCACTAGTTCATTTACTAACTATGAGCAGTAGAAAGCAATTATACAAATACATTATATTTATTTTATTTAAATAAATATTTTGCATGATGCAATGGCACAATCCTGTGGTTCATTTTTGATTTCTATTCACAAGTTCAATTACCAACTATGAACAGTGTTGTCAGTTGTTGAGCTTCCGAATAAGCTAGATTCTAAATAAAAAAAGTCTAAAATTTAAAAGTAAATGCCGAGAAACAAGCTATAACTAAATTGAAGAAAAGATACAAAAAAAATATAAGTTTTGAAATGACAGTAGTTATAATTAAAAAAACATCATTAACATTTTAAATAAAAATATACGGGTGTATCACAGAAATCGTTATTGATTTTGGCAATTTGATTCAATTTCAATACAATTCCAATTCTTGGTGCCACAGACATGACTGGCAACGGTTTCAAAACCGTTGACAACATTTTTTGAGATTTGATTAAATTCATTAATAAAAATTAATTTATACGAATAACCCCTTACTTATTTGGAAAGTTTATTCAATTTCTAAAATATTTGTTTCGTTATGTTTTGCTAAATCAAATGTTTTAATTCATGATTTTCATTTTTACAAAATCGTTATTAAAATCTATGGTTCATTTGCCACACTGTGTCAACGTTTAAAATTTATTCATGCAAAGGAGTTGCCACATGCGGTACTAAATATTAACATTTCGAATTAATTATTTTGGCATATTAATAAATGTTTTTGATGTTAAATGATAGTTAAAAAATTGTTTTTTTTTTTAATTAAGTTGGCATTATTCAAAGCTACGAATTTAATGAAAAGCTAAATAAATATGTGCTGTGCAACTTTATCTTATAAAATGGCAATGTACGGGGTGTTACGCATGCTTGTGAATGTCTATAACTGATTTTGCAATGTGTATTTAAACTCCATCTAGAGGTTTTTCGACGCCTTCGCTTGACTTTTTCCTTGTAGGGATTTTTTTTGTAAAGCCTTTATGGCTAATAAGCCCGCAATTGGCTTATATTTTTGTCCAAATTTTCAAATGTAACCTAACCGATTTTGCCATTCTCAACGCTGGGCACTTAATTTAAATTTATTCTGCACAAACAGAAAGCAAAATGATGCAAAATATGCTGATAATTATTGTTTAATGTAAAGTATAAACCTTATTGGTTAATAAACATGTATTTGAATAAGTGTCTAAATATTGTAAAATAATTTTTGCAAGTTTGCTACCCTTTGCTGCCATATTTGCAGAAACGTCAACATTCGAAATTAATTGTTCGAAAAATGAAATCTATAAGATTATATAAGATTTCTGTGGCAACTACGGATTTTTTAACATTCATTAATACGCCAAAATAATTACTTCGAAATGTTGTGGACCCTTTTCAAAAATCGGTAGAAGATATAAAAAAAAATGAATATCAATTTGTCCAGTCGCTGCACAACCCACAGTTGAAACCGGCAATAACGATACTGACAAAACTTCAAATGGGAACGACGTATGGGCTGAGTATGACAGCTCCTTTCTTCAAGTCAGTCAGCCCAGCAACAGCACAGCAGCAGTTACCCGGGAAATGGATAAATATCTTGCCGAGGAGTATATTTATCGGAAGGACGATCCCTTAGTATGGTGGAACCAGCGAAAATCACAGTATCCCTTACTTTACACATACATGTAAAAAACGGCTCTGCATAGTCGCTACATCTGTGCCCTGTAAGCGCATTTTTTCCAGCGCAGGTGAAACAGTGGGAAAAAGAAGGTCTTTACTTAAACCGAAGAACGTGGAAAGCCTGATCTTTTTGCATAACAACATGTAAATTTTGAGTAAGTATTTTTTTAAATTCACAAACCAATTCATACCTAATCGGTTCCTTTTTTTTATAGCCCTGATATAATCTATTTTTATATATATATATATATAATCTCTCATACGTCCCAATGAATGGATCTCAAAGAATGTTTATTTTGTTTTTAATTTTCTGTTATATTTTATCTTATAATTTTGTTATATTCCCAATGAAGGGAGCTAAAAAATATATTTTTAATTAAAAGTTTGTTTTGTTAGTTTAAAGAAAAAAATTTTAAAATAAGTAATATTTTTAAATAGCTTAAAATGTAACGTATTTTACTTCAGGCTCATGAGCTATCAGCAAGTGAGCCAGTGAGCCAAATGAGTGAGTTGGCTCACTTCGAAAAAAAGACCGAGTGAGCCAGTTCACCTCGATGAGCTGCTTTTACCCAACTGTACTTCCTTTTCGTGCAATGGTCAGCGGCAGCGTTGCCACCCGCTCCACTTGCAATAAGAACAAAAATTGTTCTTATGAACTTTTAAGCAGTTCGAACGTCGCGACGCGTCACGGGCAATAAAAAAGTAAATTTGCGCGAAATTTGTGTAAAAAAATGTTTAATTAATTGATTGGCGTTAGTTGCAACAAGTGTAAATTGTTAATTAAATAAATTCATAAGCTATTTAGCAAAAGTGCGTGTTGAAACTGAGCAGCGTGCAACGCGTTGTTGCAAATTGCCGCCTTCCAGAGCCTTCCAGCATTATTTACGTGCGGTAAAGCCAACAAATTCTGTGGAAAATACTGCAACAGTAAAACGTAAAGGAAGACCTCCAAACAAAAAGGCTACAGTTGAAACACAGTAAGTTTTTTAATTTGCAATAAGTAATTATTGCTTATTAAACTTGAAACTTCAATCAATTCACAATTAATGTGTGCAGAACCAACCAGGAAGACATAGCTACCACTTCAGCAAAGCCAGAACCTGAACATAATCAAGTCGTGATTCAGTCAAATATTCCTGTTCAATATCCGGTCCAGTATTTTTTTCAAAACCTAACTTTGCCCGACCAAAACTCAGCTGGTTTGACTGAACAGAACATCCAAGAATTTTTAGACGCATATCTTTCAGCTGACGGATCGAGTATAAACGCGTAAGTTATTACAGTTCTGCGCATATAGTTTTTACTTATATAAAGATATATATCCCTTGTAGATCGTACAATGCCGAAGAACCCGTCACCGGATGTGCCTTCTGATTCTACCGAAGCCATGCCAATGAATATTGGCATATCATTGGTTGAATCAATCAACCCGTTTCAAAACCCGTCAAACGTTAAAACTGAATTTGATCAAGCCATGATTGGATCTACTCTCCCAGCTTCTGCACAGCTTAATAATGATGGCGATGAACCACAGTCAACAGCCGTTTATTTCGGGACTGAACGTAAACAACCCCAGATTCAATCCATTTTACCCGCACAATATCCGCCCCACTTTGTGCATCAACTGCCTCCCTTGCCCGAACAATATTCAGCAAGTTCGACTAAGACTTTTAAAACGGAACGTGATCAAACTGACCCTCAAGACATTTTAGCCGCTGAATGTCCACCACAAACTGTGCATAAGCTGCCAACCTTTCCTGAGCTTCAATCAAGAATTGAAGAACCTTCTGAAGAGCGGCTAAATGCGTTTGCAATGCAATATGGACCAGCTATAGAAAATCTACTACTACTAATTGAACGTACGGGTTACCAAGTACCCGCAGAATTTGGCCCTACAGCGGAAAACATAAATGCCAATAGTGCCGCTGTTTTAAGCCCCTCGCCAAATCTTCCGACCGATACCTCCACCACGCCGTCACTAAGTGAATCTTTGGGTGAGGTGTTTGGCACCAGAACTATTCGTGATGTTTTGAATATACCTGCAACACGCAAGTATGTGCTGGAGGAGAAGCACGTCTCGGCTTTAGCAAATATGTCCGGTTTGAACCTGCAGCTTCTGCGTAATATGCTTAATTTTATAACGCATATGACGGACGAGCAACTCGAAAGCATGGAACCAGTATCCACTCAGCCATCTTCAATGGAGCAGCAGGAGAGTCTAAACTAAAATATTTTAACTACCTAAACTAATCAAAGTGGAAACAAAGTTTTATCATTTTAAAACTTATGGTATTCCAAATATTTGTCGTTCAAAATCACCGAACAATTACTACGTTAAATCAACACGATTTTATGATGAAGTTAATTTTTGATTTATGATTTATCAAAGGATAAACAATTTCGATGTCGAAAGAAAAATTAATCCTAAGATTTTTTAAACTAAAAGAATGTGCTTTGCAGTTTGTTGCCAAATTTTATGAAGGTCATTTTTAATTTGGCTAACTGATATATAAAAAACTCTGTAAACAAATTTATATCATTTGAGGTATAAGCAACAAGGAATAATTAGGAAATATGTATTTTATGTTTTTTTTAAATTGAATGACGAAAACAAATTTTTAACTCGCAAGAACTAATACAGCCATAAAGAAGCGAGTTCTGCTGACTTTGTAGTGATTTCAACTTTGAGATTATCTTTCAACATCAAATTATATAGCTAATCGAAAATGAAAGGTTTTCCATGTCATGTCGCCTTATATTTTAGATCGAAAAAGCCCACTAAGTGGAGAGATTTGCTACATAAAATGTAATTTATGAAGAATAACTAATACAATAAAAATCAAAGTTGCAAATATTTGAGCAAAAAATAAGGATTGTTTTGGTGTAGTCGTACTACGATGGATTTCCTATTTGACTGCTCAAAAATTTGGAAACCATATCCTCGCGCGGCATGATTCCAATTCCGGGCTATGTTCTTAGTATTATAGTTAAGTGCGACCAAAGATATGGAAAAAAATATTAGAAACTCGGTTATCACTCGAATTTTGAAACCATACCTTGCAAGCAAGTGTTTATACCCTGTACCGTATGGCACCAAGGGTATATTAAGTTTGTGCAAGCCGAAAATGTATGTAACATATAGAAGGAGACGTCGGAGACACCCCAAAGTTACCTAAAATATGATCAGGGTGAATAGAGAAGTCGATATACCCATGTCCGTCTGTCCGTGTGAACGCCTAGATCTCAGAGATGTTAAGAGCTAGAGTTACCAAACTTTCACATTAGATACCATATTATTCCATAGGAGGCAAGTTTATTTTATTTTTTTGATATCGGGGATAAATTATATAGCTCCCATGGGGGTGTTTGAGACGACCTCGACAAAAAAAAAGCATTTTAGATTAATAATTCGTTTGTTTATGAAGATATCGTAACCAAATTTGGTATTCGAATTTTATAGTTCCCAATCACTGTACCAAATTTGATCGAAATCGGTTGACTATATCATATCGCTCCCATAGGACCGATCGGCCAAAATAACTTTTTTAAAGAAAAATTCGCTATATTTCGTTTTTTAATAAAGATATCCTAACCAGATTCGGCGTTTGGAAATTTTTTAGACCACTTAAGCAATGTGCCAAATTTGAACAAAATCGGTTGACTATATCATATAGCTCCCATAGGTCCGATCTTCCAAAAAATCGATTTTTTAACAAAATTTGTTGTGTTTCGTTTGTTTGTTAAGATATTGGGACCAAATTTGACATTCGTGAGTATTTTATAGTTTCTAAGCACTGTACTACATTTAATCCAAATCGTTTGACTAGATCATATAGCTCCCATAGGACCAATCGGTCCAAAAACACGTTTTTTATACAAAATTCGATGTGTTTTGTTTGTTTGTAAAGATATTTGAAATAATTTATTTATGGCATTCATATCTTTTTTAAGGTATTTAAGCACTGTGTCAAATTTTATTGAAATCGGTTGACTATATCATATAGCTCCCATAGGAACGATCGGTCAAAAAAAAATTTTTGCTTAAAAATTCTTCTGTTTTTGGTTTTTTGTGAAGAAATCGGACATTATTACAAGCTAGTGGTACAGGGTATCCTAAAGTCGTCCGCGCCCGACTTTACGTCCGCCATTTTTTATTTTAAATTTTTTCAAGTCCAACACTCTATTTTTTGATACCTATTTAAAACCTTCTACATATTTTCAAACAGCGGACTATATATGCAAAATATAATATAATTTTTATCAATATGTTAAAGAGCATTAAAAAAGCTTATCTGCAAATAAAAGATACGATTATTTAACATTAAGATAGGCTTTTTTGATGTAAACAAAAGTCGCGTGTGTCCGAAACTTTGGCACGATTATTGGATTCACCTACAAAGTTTTTTTTTGACATATACCACTTTAGCACGCTTTGTGACGTCAGAGCTGTACGTGCTCTCTGAATGTATTGAGCTCTACAAAATTTTGATATAAAACACTTGAATCTTTGGAAACTCACAGTATGAAAAAACTTTCCCAACATGTTGAACAGAACTTATTTATTAGCTCTTGTCTTATGCGGTATGTACTGAGAGGAGATCGCTCTTCTTCCAGTAATTAATATTATAATATTATTTTCTTTTATTTTTAGTGTGTTGCTTGGTAGCTGGCAAACCATCGCCTGATTTAGGTTCGGATATTACAGGTAAGGTCACGGATTTGACCTCGTCTGCAGGCGGAATACCGGATATTAAAAGTAAGGTCCCAGACTTGACCTCGTCCGCTGGCGGAATACCGGATATTAAAAGTAAGGTCACGGATTTGACTTCGTCCGCTGGCGGTGTTGGATTAGCGCCCTTAACCGGTGGAGGTACCGATGCTCTTGCGCCTTTATTAGCTGCTGTTGCTGGCGGTACTGCTGGAGCTGCTGCTGGTGCTGCCGCTGGCATTGCCGCCGTATCTGGAGGTGCTTCGGTACTTGAGAAAATAATACCTAAAGTGTAATTGATCATTCTAATTAAATGTTCTAATGGATTTTCTCAATGGATTATAGTATCTTGAACAAAAAGATGTAACCTAAACCTAAATATTCGAAAAATTATTTATACAAAATTGCAACCATATACTGCAACCGTAATAGATCAAGTCGTTATTCCTAAAAACAACCAGGTTGGTCCCACCCTGTTTCTTTATTGTAACTCTTAGAATATAATATTTATTGAAAAAAAATCACCTCTTTTTTGTTTATTAGGCTTAGGCTCTGCATACCAAGAAAGTTAGCTATAGTTCATATATGCTTATATCTCAGCATCAGGGCGAATTTTCCCCGGGCTCACAAATTATTCAGGGTGCCTGGTTTAATTTCTGTCTTACTGTCGTGGTATAAAGGTGTGATAAAAAGGCCGGTATATTTTTTCCCCCAGGCCTGGATATTCTTTTTACGACACTGCTCAAGAACATTAGAGAAGGCAATTTCGATGTTGTTTTAAAGTATTCATCTAATATTTGTCATGTCATCCTAGTAAAAACAAGTTAATCTTAGCCTATTTTCGATGTCGAATATATAGGGACAACTTACAGATATAGAAAGGCCCTTATCGGACGTCGTATCGTAAATCAGAGAGACTGCTAGGGCTCTGGAGGATAGAGAATGGGACATTGTGTCCGGTTGTCCCATCTCCCGAGCACTCTGACCGAGATATGATGCAAAGCGAACATCTGAAATCCTGAGCTTTTATAAAAAGAGGACTAGGATGATGGTATGCGTTGTAACGGTGCACTGCACAATAGGTAATGTGGCTGAGGGGTTCCACATTCTCCATCACGGTTTCTGCTGCAGCTGCAGAGATGAGGAAGAGACAAAAAGAATCCAATACCTGCTATGCGACTGCCCGGCGCTTCTTAGAAGATGAAACCACATTCTGGATAAACCATTCCTTGACGATCTGGGTAGTCTAGCCTATGTGCCCATAAGGGATTTGGCTGCTTTCGTAAAATCCTCAAAACGGTTCTGCAACATGAGACCTACGCGATGAAGGATGTACAATTTTTGATCTTCCTCCACTATCCCTCATCTTCTTTAATTCCTTCTTTTAATTAGTCACAATGGACCTCATGGTCTCGAGTGATCTCAATCACTATTAGAGCTGCTTACACAGCTACACAACCTAATCTAACCGAACGAAGATAGGACAAATTATACTAAAAATTTTATGAAGACGATAATGAAGATGGGATTAATTATTTTTTAAATCTTATGAAAATTAGGAACTCGGGATTACTCTTATAAAAATGGCGAAGAGGGGATTAGTTATATTCAAAATCTTATGGAGGCATCGAAGAAGGAATAAATTATATTGAAAATTATATGAAGATAAAAAGGCGGCATTAATTATATTTAACATTTTATGCAGATGACAAAAATGGCACCAACTTTATTGATCTCTCTCAAAAAGACGATAAACATTTGGAGTTTATGGTAAGTACAGACTTTATTTTATAATGAAAATATTTGGCTTGTAAAAAATATAAATCATGGATTTTATCATGGAAATTATCATGGATTTTATCATGGATTTGTTTCCAATATCGATTCGATTGTGTTAAAAATGTCGCTCCAGCCACTAAAATGCATTTAATGATGTATTTTTTTTTTTAAATAGTTGTCAATTCTTTACCGAAACCGCATTAGTCCCAGATGGTATATTTCAGTTTGATTATATTCGTTAACCCGTGGATGATTAAATTTCTATATTTTGTTAAGCAACGTTGGGATGTCATGAGGATAAATAAATAAATTTCATCTTCAATTTTGATATTCGTTTTTTTGTTTGTTGAAATTCCAGCTTCAAGTTCAAGTTGAAGCGACCATTTCATGTATTGCGGCAGATCTTGTTCCCAGGCTTACTCCTACTTAAATCTGTGTAGCTTCCCTTTCCGCTTATGTAGTATTTTGAGAGATTGTATCGGCATCCATTTTGGCTGTTTCATCTTTAAGTAAATTTTGTTCCTCTCTTCTAGCCACAATATTGTACTCAGTGCTCTCTCTTGCGTCTCCAACTTGCGCTTCATCCGTTTTGCGTTCATATCTCACATGCTCCGGCGTTTGGATGCCATCTAAACTTTCCCCTGCGCAATTATCCGATGTACCTGGTTGCATGCTCAATAATATTAGCTGATTTCCTACATGAAACTGATGCCCCTCACCCAGTTCCATGGGCTCTAGAATTTCCTATATAGTGATAGTCCTGTAGACATAGGTAGCCATTGATGAGCGCAACGTTAAGATTCACCGTGATCTGACGAGTTAGCTCCTCATCATTGCGTTCCAGACGCTCTGAGACGTTATCTTCAATCTCCTACTGTGTCAACGGATGATCTGCGTCGGCTATAACCGTCATCTTGCTATTGAAAAAATTCGTTATGAGTTTGCGTCTGGTGGCACGAGTGCTATGGATGTTTATATGTTTTGAAAGTCTAGGAAAATAAAATAGTCTAAATTTTTTGTACTGGAATTTTGAGTGTTTTGTGCACAACTACTGCGTTAAGATCTTGAACTAAGTCTAGGTAGCACCTTAGCCTACTAGACTACTTTAATTCAGACTATCATTTAGTTCCACTTTTAAGGAAGTCTGAACGATGACAAGAAGTTCACACTTGCTTGAATATTTATTAAGATGGCAAGCTGAACCAATTCCACGGTTTCTAATCAAACCTTCAGTATGGAAGATGCAGAGGATGAGGAAAAGACAGAAAGCATCCAACACCTGCTATGCGACTGCCCGACGCTTCTTAGAAGACGAATCCAGTTTCTGGGTAAACCTTTCTTTGAGGATCTGGGGACTCTAACACCATAGCGGATCTGGCTGCTCTCGTCAAATCTTAAAAATGGTTCTGCAACCTGATAGACTAAGGCGATAAGGAATGTTTTTGATCTTCCTCCACTTTCCCTCCCTTTCTTTATTTCCTGTCGTCCCCTTCTTTTTATTAAGATGGACCTCATGGTCTCTGGGTGATCTCAGTCACTCCAATATCTTTGTATACCCTGTACCTTAAGTAACAAGCCGTATATTAAGTTTGTGAAATTCGAAAACATTGGTAGCATATGTATGTACACAGAAGGATATGGCAGAGACCCTCAAAGCTTCTTTGAAGCAAGAAAACCCGATATTCACCTATACGTCTGTCCGTATTTACGAACGTGTATATCTCTGAGTTTGCTAGAGAATGCTAGAACAATCAAATGTTCAGACTAAATCAGTTGCAGCGTTAAAATAAATAAAATTCGAAGAGGTGATTCAGAGCGCCTCAAAAAAACACTTTACTTTTAGGAGTATAATTCCTTTATTCTGAAGGATATTTTTCGAAGTCCCAAATTGACTATTTTGTCAGTCGCGGAGTACGGGTATCCCGAAGAGAACAGGAACCTATAGTTTATAGCCAAATTCGAACGGCAATGTCTCCAATTAATTAAGTTTTTCTTTTTTTGAAGACATTGTTACCAAATTACCTTATTATATTTATCTTTTCCTAAGCAGACCGACCAAATATACTGTCTTTGTAAATTAAAACCCTTTCTAGAAAGCTACAGGCAAAAAAAATATATATTCACAGTTCCAGAGAAAAAACTAAATTTATGGATTCGTAATGTATATCCTGAAAATGCCACAAATCATAAAATTCAACCCAAAATTATTATTATTCTACTAATTCCAAGTAACATCAACAAAGCCATTCAAAATTATATTCACCAAAGCTCCATATAAGAAATCCACCACAAAAATTCCATTGCATACTTTTAGACAGCGAATAAATTTGCTTTACGAAAGCAACCCTACAAAACAATATTAAATGCATTTTGCATAATATTGATTTAAGCTATAGGTTTAGTTTTTTAATAAATTAATTATTATTATTATAACTAAATCAAAAATCTTAAAATTAATTTTAATTTTTTTTTATAATTCAAAGCGAATTTGTGTGCAAAACTTATCGCTGCAGCTGGCAGCGCCAGAGTGCGCTTAACAAGTTGGCAGCTCTGTCAGCCGCCACATACAGCAGCTTTTTACAGTTATGATTTCAAGGCGAATGCATAAAATATAAGAAGAAGCATTTGGCATATGTGTATAATTGAAAAGACGCAAAATAAAGGCAATTAATTTTTGTTTTTATGTATATGTAATGGTTAAAGTAAATCCAAATCGTAGATCAATAAAGTTGATCCCCACAAAGAAACGCAGCCTTACGATAGATGACCACAAAGGGAAGCTGGAGTTTTTAAAGGTCGTAATCAGCTTCTGCAAGTCGATGCAGTCTCAAAAGAATATCAACAAACTATTTCTTGGAAAAGTGATTATTGTGGACAAAGGAAAAAAGTCAATCGCTGTGGAGGCATTGGTGGCATCATTACCATCGCATTATGGCACAAGTGGGGATGCCAAAGTGAGAACGCATTTTGAATTCTATAAAAACACGCTTACCTAAATTTGTGTTTTATTTTTAGGCCAAATTGAGTTCAATGAATCAAATGTTTGATGTTTGGAAAGTTGCAGCAGGAGCCGAACTGGACCACACTTCTTGGTAAAGATTATAAACTGGTATAATTGGCACAATTCTTTAAACACAGTTCATTAAAAGGTAGAGTGATGCAGTATAAAAATGTCAAAAGTTTCATCACCGTCTTATTGCTCTTTGCAGGTCAATCGGTTGGAGCAGCCAGGGCCGTAGAGAAAAAAATAATATACCGGCCCCTCTAACAGAGTTTGAATCAGGATACCGCCTCACTGAGAAAACTCTGGACTTGTGGCAAATCGTTCACTTTCCCCCTCCCTCTCGATGCGACAGGTAGCATTTATGCAGCGCCATTGTGTATTATATAAAGACCTTAAGACCAAACAGTGCAGATATTTAACCGAGTAAGAACCGACCAGGAAACATTTATTGCGTTATATGGACGGTACTCTAACCTTTCCAAGCAGTGACAACGAAATCGAAACTAATGTCTGCAGCTGCTGGTAAATATGGCCAATTGGTGGAAAATAAGGATAGTTGCTATGCCACAGCATATCATCATCATCATCACTAGCTTCAAAGTCTTGAGCAGACCATAGCTTCGGCAAATATTCCTCTTCATGCTACCACTACATCTGGCCACCTTTTCTTTGGACGTCCACGTCTTCTTCTTCCAATCGGCTGTCTGTGAATTGCTTTGGTGATCGCTCGGTTTTTAAGCACTCTACTAAGGTGGCACAGCCATCTAATACGTTGATTTTTTATGAATCACGTTAGGTCCATAAACTTTCCTTAGGACTTTGTTTTTAAAAATTAATAGCTGAGAGATGTCTGTCGACTTAAAGGTCCACAAAGGTGGGTATTCGCCTTATAAGCATTTTGTTTAATAATAACTTTTGCTTTCTCGATAGCAGATGTGATCTGGATAGGTTAATGTGCGCATAGAAAGCTTTATACATTTGTGCACTTCATGCTGGTAAAAATGGATACAATCATTTCGTAGGATCTGGAATTCTGGCCAATTGATCCATACAATGCGCCTTGAATGATCTCTTTGTGCTGCATTGGTAATTTAAGTTCTGACTAAATGGCTTTGACATCAAAACAACTACATGACTAAAATACTGGAACAGAGACTTTTGGAGCAGCTGCTTCCAGAATTCTTGAGATTTGCCTACGTTTACCTTCGGAGTTGGAGTCCTCCTCTGGTATTGTTGCCACATTTTATTACCCGAATGTGAACCATCCTCTAATTTCGACGCTTTATTGGATGTGCAAAGTACCTCAACAGTATTTGCCGCTTAAATAAATATCAGGCAGATTCCAATAAGTATCGCAAAAAGACATTCAGCGTGGGCAGAACAGAAAATTATTTCAGAATATGCGAAATGGGCGAGATTTTCACATGATTGTAAATTCCTAACGACATTTGGAAACTTTTTAGAAATATTACCAAAACCAAAGAGCTTGTACAATTATAAAACGTTTATAAAGTAAAACGTTCACATGATTTATAAAAAATTAAAATTATATTTAACAAATTAAGTTAATTCTAACCACATGAAAATCGACTTATAAATATTAAAACCCTCTTTAAAAAATTTATAATCTGCTGAAGCTGTTCAGATAGGGTACGACGGTGCGAGTGTTTCAAAACCGCCAAAACAAGCTCGTTCAGAGTGTGCCGAGATATGCCGTCACCAAGTAGACGAGCATTCATTATCACCTCCTCCAAACCAATCAGCGGGATATTTGGGCTATCTTTTACGTCTAAAGCTATTCGTCTAAGTGCGTCCAGATGTCGCTCCGGCAGAATATGCTCATTTGGTCCATTGGTAGTGAGCTCTACCAACACATCATCAAACTGGCCGTGGATTATCTTCGACATGATTCGGTACACGAACGCGCATTGATTGCCATTGAGAGCGGTGAACGCTCTAAGGTCTTCGGCCCTGGTTTAAGAAAAACAGAAGGCATGATTTTTGTTTTTAAACACAAATATATTTAAATTAACTTACAGCTCTGCAGCACCTTGTTCCATGACGATTAAAATAAATTATGATTTTTTCTCTTAAAATTTCTTTATAAACTAAACGTAGTCTAAAAGATGATTTTAGCAGACTAAGCTTCCTATTAAATACAAAGAAGTACTGCCAAATGGATACAAATATTTCATGGCCTACTTTGCTTAGCAGCAATCATATGCATATATTTTTTGAACCAGCTCACAAGCCATATTGTTCCTAGGGAGCGAACTAATCTTAAAGCAGTGCAAGCAGAGCTATTGGCACTGCCAATTTCGCAGTACAGCATGATCCAACAGTAAGAAGGTGACGCTACTCGCAGCTTACCCACATCTCCCTCTAAAAAAGAGAGCAGCGGTGTAATTTTTGTGTGGTAACTATTTGATTAATCCCACATAAATGTTAAGATTAATATAAAACATTCAATGCAACACATTTTTGTGAGTTTAATTTTTGGTGTGAAGTTTGATAAAAAAAAGATTGTGACGCTTGGGGACGTCAAGATTTTCAAGCACCTTAGACTGCAGGGTTTTTTCCCCATAAAGCCGCATGCGAAACTTAGCTGCAACAAGGAAGTCATCCGAGTCGATATTGACCACCCGCAGCGTGCATACATCTAAGATACTTGAAGAATGCCTTCCGTCAATCATAAAATGGCCGATTTGGTTTCGGGTCAACCAATCTGGAGACAGCTAGGTTGCTTTGTGGATGCCGAGATGCTGGAATCTAGTACTACTAATAACCATGTTTCTTAACTCATTCTCATGCCGTTGCCGGTGGTTTGCTCGTGTAGGCTACATTTTCCGACGTTTGGACCAAATACCCACCTTGGTTTAAAATCGCCAAGCACGAATTTAACATCGTGGCGGGGGCAGCGTTTGCACGCTTCGTCAAGCTGAGCGTAAAAACGATCCTTGATCACATCGTCCTTCTCCAGCGTCGGGGCATACGGGCAGATTAGGCTAAGGTTAAAGAATTTTGCTGTAAATGTTGAAAAGTATCCCCCGTTTCTAAATGCCCATATACGAGTATAGTTGTTGCAAAATGTTTTAATACTTTTACTATCTCTGGAAAGCTTTTTCACTTTTTTAAAAGTTATAAGATCTTGAATTTGGTAAGTTATTTGCATTTGCTTGAAAGATGTTTAATATTATTATGTGGAAAATAACTAAATCCATCCAAGGTATTGTTAATACTACTCAAAATTTAATTTTAAATGCTTACAAACTTTTTTTACTAAACAAGGTTAACATATTTAAGTTATTAACTGATAATATATATATAATATATATATTTTTACTTAACTTGCATCGTGTTGGACATGTTTCCTTAAAATAATTTATTAATTATGTCCGAAACATTGCAATTACGCGGTACTTTGATCGTCCACGATGCTTGAAGCGTCCAAATCGCCGCCAATACCAAGGTTCCCGATGCCATCATTTCCGCGTCATGTGACAAGACGTTGATCGTCTGGAAGTTGACCCGCGATGATGATACCCAACTACAGCTATCCTTAGAAGCGTCTCTATGGACACTTTCAATTTATCAGCGTTGTTGTGCTCTCATCTGTCTAGCTCCTGGGATCAGAGCGTAGTTGCCATTTTAGTTTACGCCTGTGGGATTTTTGCTGCTGGCATGACCATTCTTCGCTTCTCTGTTGCCTTCTCGCTGGCTACTCAGACAATACCATTCGCGTCTGGCAAGTGTTCGTCTCAGCTCATTAAGCTTTTGTATATCTGAAAATATTTAAGGGTTAATTGAAGACTACTTTTGTATATCTAAAAAAATAAATACCCATTCAGTAAATTTGTTGATAATACTTCAAGTAAGTGCAAAAGGAAGCGATTAATATTGGGCGGTTTTTGAGATGTGCTGCACAGTAACGACTCACCTCATCATTTTTATTTGATCATTAATAGCAGGAGCTCCACTTTTACTACTGGGTGACATCATCAGTGCATCTGCTCTGGCTGGACTTCACAAGCTTGTCACAGGCTTTTTCTTATAGAAAAAAATGCAGAATGCTCTTCATGCTGTAGGTTCTAAGCAGGATGGATCCATCAACTTGCTCATAAACAGTGCCTTAGAGCAAGTTGAAGTGCATCTAAAGTGGGATAAATAATGGATTAGTTTTCCAAACATCACATTGTCTGACTTACATACATCGCACTCTAGGCATTGCCAGCATTAAGGAACTTTTGTTTTAGGTGGCTGCTCCAAGACTCTCATCTTAATCCCAAGCTGCTGCATCAACGTGAATTTATTTGGCGACTTTGGTCAGTTGTTATAGTTAGAGGTATATTCCTATTTTTAGTAATTGCTCCTGCGGCTGCTTCACCATAGATCCAATACGCCGTATGACGTAAGCAATGCCTTAACTTTTTTTGCTCTCGGCTTGTCTGCTTTCTGGATGGCTTTCGCTGATAAAGTGGGAGTGTCTAGATGCTTCTGGGCATAGCCGTAGTTGGTATCCTCTTCGCGGGTCAACTTCCAGACCAGCAGCGTCTTGTCACGAGACGCAGCAATGGTGTCGGGATCCTTGGCATTGTTGGCGATTTGGATGGCGCAAGCATTGTGGCCGATCAAAGTACAGCGAAGTTGCAAAGTTTCGCACACAACTGATAAATTATTTTAAAGAAACGTGTCCAACGCGCTGCAAGTTAGGTAAAAAGATATATATTATATATAAATAATTATATATATATTATAAGTTAATAGCTTAAATAGACTTCGAAAAGTTTATATTAAACTTGTTTAGTAACGATGACGATTTCTGTTCAGGCTTTCTTTGCTGCATTCAAATTTATTTGTTAATCAACTGTTTGTTAATCATCTGATCAGATTTCATGACTAAACCTTACCTGGACGCATATTATTTAAATTCGAGAATTTCTGAAAACTTTATTATTAATATAAAAATTATTTTCCGACAATTCTGCTACTATTGTTTGCTCGATTTGAGCAAAAGTCAACCTGCTGTCATGTTTAGCTAATAGAGCTGCCAACTGACACAAATAACTGCTGATGGCGTTGCCAGCTGCAACAAAGTTTCAAACATTGTCAGTTTGGCTTCGAATAAAAACTTTATGTTGTGAATTTTAGTAGGGCCAAAAAGGTGTTGTTAAATTTAAACAATTAGCTTTAATAATTTAAATTAAAAACATTCCTGTTTCTTCTACAAAATTGGAAGAAAAACCCTATTTATAAAATGTTATGAAACTTAACTAATTAACTATCGTAACTAGCTTGTACTACGCAGTTTTTATTAGGTATAATCTTTTGTTAAATGATTATAAGATTTAAACACAAAATAAATTATGAACCTCTTCCCTGATTTCTATAATTTTTAAATAGTTTTCGTATTTATTATTAAGGGGAAACACAATGTACAGAATTTTCATTAAATGCATTTATTTTAGCTAAATAAGTTGTCAGTTAAAAATGATGTCCCGTAGTGGTTATTTATTTGGTGCTCTACGACAATCAGCATCCGGACAACATTTTGGCCTGCACCAAGATACGCTATGTGCAAACGCAGAACCCTAATTAATGTCTTTATATGCGTATCCCTCCTTGCAGAACTTTTATAAACTCTGGTGGCGTCAAGGGGGAGGTCACCTTTACACAACGTTCCAAATTTGATGCCACTTTTCTCAACTTTACGCTGGCTGCTCCAGGCAAGTTAACCCAACATGTCAGCCGCAAATTTGCCAAAGATGTGGCTGCTTTCCGTCTGCATAACTTGCCGCCAGTTCCACGTAATGGCAAACCCGACTATTGCGAATCCACTGGCAGGCTGTAGAACCCAAGTGAATTGCAGCTGGACACTGTGCCGCCACCGGGCTACGGCACTCAGGAGCAGTATGCCGTTGGAGACTTAAGTGGCAAGTTGCAGGGACACAACAAACATTACTACCGTCAGTATGTGCTACCGGGCACCAGCTCGGAGTTAAGTGGTCTTTACTGGGATGTCTATTTGCCGCTGCAGGGTCGTCATAGTACAGCGCAGCGTTCCTTGGTCATATACACACGTCGTTCTCAAGCGTTGGGCATCTCTGTAACGTCATTGTGGCGAATTTTGCGAAAAGATCTTGGCCTACATCCTTTCAAGACCAAATTGACGCAAGAACTGAAGCCGCTTGACCACCAGAAGCGTTGTATGTTCGTGAATTGGGCTGAGCAGCAACTTGAAAATGATCCGGATTTTCATCGAAAAATCATCTTCAGCGATGAGGCTCATTTCTGGCTGAATAGCTGCGTCAATAAGCAAAATATGCGTTATTGCTCAGGCACCAATCCACACGTACTCCATGATTCACCATTGCATCTTCTTCATCTTACTTCTTCCGTGATGATCAAGACCGGCACGTTACTGTGAATGGGAATTGCTACCGCTCAATGATAACCGAATATTTTTGGCTCGAATTGGATGATATGGACTTGGACAATATATGGTTTCAACAGGACGGCGCCACAAGCCACACAGCGAATGTCACAATTGTTTTATTGAAAGCCAAGTTTGGTGAACTGGTTGGTGTTATCTCACGAAATGGCCCAGTTAATTGGCCGTCTCGGTTGTGCGATTTGACGCCGTTAGACTATTTCCTGTGGGACTACGTCAAATCTAGGGTCTATGCCAACAAGCCAGCGACGATTGATGAACTTCGAACAAATATCGAACGTGAAATTGCAGCAGTATCGGCCGATTTATGCTTGAAAACCGAAAATTGGGTTCAGCGTCTGGACTTCTGCAAGCGTGCCCATGCAAAAGAAGTTCGAGTTCCATAGATTATGGCATCGAATGTTATTTCACTGGAATAAAGAATATCATTAATATCCAAAACCGTTTTTGTTTTATTTAAAAAAACTTTTGTAGCGCTCTTATTGAAAAACCCTTTATGTATGTGCATATCTACCTCCGTTCCGTAAAGCCTGCTGGGACAATGGTCATCAAGATGTTTTGTTGGCGGAATTGCTTTTAAGTGGGGAAGTCGGGATGTCGGTCCAACCGCGCCGATTCAGCCGCATGAAGCTTTTACAGAACTCAAATATGTCTCGAATAGGAACTCAAATATGGGCTCTTGGCTTTTATGCTCCACGTTGACTTTACCGGCAAGGCTGTCCCCACCAATAGCCCCCACCAATCACCTGGAACGCTCTTCTTCTTTTTTTTATAATATGCATATAGCAAATTTATTGAATGGGTTGCTCAAATGTTAAATATAAAAGGATAAAGGCTGCAACTGCCTGTTTTGGTATGTTGGAATGAGCTCTTATATACTACAGTTTAAGTAATCGGTTTAAATTTTCGGTACAAGATTAGTCCGATTAGTGTTTGCTGAATTTTTTGTTTTGCAGTTGGTTAGCTGTTGAGTAGCGACTTAGGCCTAGATTTATGTTGTTAATAAAGTTGCAATTGTTGCTTGTGATTAATTCGGCTACTAGCTACCAGACATCCAAAAATGTTTCATCATCAGGCGGCGGCGTTGGTCAATTGGTTCTCCTTCAGATCGAGATTATTCTGGAATAGTTGCTGGTTGCTCAACAGCGGCACTTTGGCCACCTCGTGAAGGATCTGGCTGGAGTACTTGTCGCGTATTATCATAATAGTGTCATGCGGTTTGCGGTGTAAGTTCGCATTCAGCACGGGCACTATCTCGGAAAAGTCGCTCAGTTCGTATCCAGTGAAATAGCTCAAAGTGTTTGTCCAGGTTTTCTTATTTAAATCAGCTGCATCCTCGCGTCATGTAGAGCTTAGCGGCTGCCAGCTTTGAATCGCTAAAACGAACGCAGGAGTATTCCAGCAGCGATAGCTCCAATATATATCGCGCCAGTGTCAATGTGGGCATGGTAACTTTAGCGCAACGAGCGTAGCGCACCAGAAAGTGATAGGCCAAAGGTAACCACAAGTTGTAGTCAATGATATGCAACGTCTCGATTTCCATGTTTACCAGTTGTGCGCATCCATCAGTCAAATGCACTTGCCTGGGCATATAGTCATCAATAACAAACTGCGACTCTCGTGATTTCATATAGTTGATTATGTCCATGGCGTAGACCGACACCTGGAAGGGATCATCCTAGTTTTGGCGATCAAAATCTTCTACATCGGCTGGCATAGGGCGCATGGGTGCTACCTCAGATGTGGCTTTTAGTAAGGTCAACTTAGTCTTTTATTGTAACTTTGCAGTGGCGCGGGTCATAATTTTGTTCTTTGGCGCGGGCCCGGGCCCAGCAAATGCATTTATGTTTTCCTGAGTCTTAGTCTGTTGTAAAGTTTGCTTTTTGGGCACCTGCTTTGTACCCTCCTCAACTGGATGCATCGTGACGTTAACATTGATATTGAGATTAACAAGCGCAGAGCGCTTTGTTTCGTCGTTCTTCATAGAGCTATTATCGGCCTTGCGTTTACGGCGCGAATCCATATTGGAGTTGGCACGATGCGTGGGCCCCTTGCGAGTGGCTTCAATGGTTAGATTACCTTTTATTGGCGCCATCTTAAAATGCGGTCTTCTGTTGTTGTTGCTGTTACAAGCGTAGCGTTTTTTTTTTTGGTTTATACTTTAGCACAACTTGAATTTGTATGGCAAATTGAGTTTTTTTTTTCTTGCGTGTGTACTTTTTGAATATCAATGCGTCAAACTAAAGATTCCACCTGGATTTATGGCGCTCCGATCTTAACGTGGCTGGCTGGAATAAAGATGCAAAGATTAGATGCGTCGCTTTAACCAACTGAACACTTTACATATACAAACATATACATACATACATATGCATGTGCGCACGGGTGCAACAAAAAGTTAACCAATTGTGTGTCTGTATTTGATTAATTTTCTATATTGGATATAAACTTTTATGCATGTATGCTGGAATAAGGCTTTCCAATTTTTTTTGCTCACACACACTTTGGCTTTTTTGCTTACCCGCACACAGACTCAAAACTTTGCGCAGCTTTATGATGCTAACGAACGGAAAAGTCAAAAGGAAACTGCAAAACTGCGCGCGCTGCTCAACGAAAATGTACAGCAAAAAATACTAAGCAGCGACAACGGCACTTATTAGCTGGAAATTAACTGTGTGTGTGTGTGTGTGCACGCTTGCGTCTTGTGTCAACGTCGTTCATTTTGAACTCAGTAGTGAAGGCTGGTTCCGTTCACTAGTTCATTTACTAACTATGAGCGGTAGAATGCAATTATTAAATTTTTAGCAATTATTAGAATTGATTTTAAGCGCTGCTGTTAAATGCTACTGTTAAGTTTTATCTGTTAAATAAATATTTTGCATAATAAGTTGCAACAACTGAGCTACAAAAAAATGTTCAGATGAGCAAATGATGCAATCAAGTAAAGCACAATCCTGTGGTTCATTTTTGATTTTGGCTCTGTTCACTAGTTCATTTACTAACTATGAGGAGTAGAAAGCAATTATACAAAAGTTAGAGCGTTAAATTAAATTTTATTATATATTATTTATTTATTTTATTTAAATAAATATTTTGCATGATGCAATCAAGTAAAGCACAATCCTGTGGTTCATTTTTGATTTCTATTCACTAGTTCAATTACCAACTATGAGCAGTGTTGTCAGTTGTTGAGCTTCCGAATAAGCTAGGTTCTAAATAAAAAAAGTCTAAAATTTAAAAGTAAATGCCGAGAAACAAGCTATAACTAAATTGAAGAAAAGATACAAAAAAACTATAAGTTTTGAAATGACAGTAGTTATAATTCAAAAATCATTAACATTTTAAACAAAAATATACGGGTGTATCACAGAAATCGTTATTGATTTTGGCAACGGTTTGAAACCAAATCTATCAGGGGTACCACAGAAAACCAATTCGATACAATTTCAATACAATTCCAATTCTTGGTGCCACAGACATGACTGGCAACGGTTTCAAAACCGTTGACAAAATTTTTTTAAATTTGATTAAATTCATTAATAAAAACTAAGTTATACAAATAACCGCTTACTTATTTGGAAAGTTTATTCAATTTCTAAAATATCTGTGTCTTTATGTTTTGCTAAATCGAATGCTTTAATTCATGATTTTCATTTTTACAAAATCGTTATTAAAATCTATGGTTCATTTGCCATACTGTGTCAACGTTTAACATTTATTCATGCAAAGGAGTTGCCATATGCGGTACTAAATAATAACATATCGAATTAATTATTTTGGCATATTAATAAATGTTTTTGATGTTAAATGATAGTTAAAAAATTGTTTTTTTTTTTTTTAATTAAGTTGGCATTATTCAAAGCTACGAATTTAATGGAAAGCTAAATAAATATGTGCTGTGCAATTTTATCTTATAAAATGGCAATGTACGGGGTGTTACGCATGCTTGTGAATGTCTATAACTGATTTTGCAATGTGTATTTAAACTCCATCTAGAGGTTTTTCGACGCCTTCGCTTGACTTTTTCCTTGTAGGGATTTTTTTTTGTAAAGCCTTTATGGCTAAAAAGCCCGCAATTGGCTTATATTTTTGTGCAAATTTTCAAATGTAACCTAACCGATTTTGCCATTCTCAACGCTGGGCACAGCTGTTGAGTCGGGTTGTTATACACACTGTTGTATTGGGCGGGACAAATACTTAAACTTAATTTAAATTTATTCTGCACAAACAGAAAGCAAAATGATGCAAAATATGCTGATAATTATTTTTTAATGTAAAGTATAAACCTTATTGGATCACTGTTAATAAACATGTATTTGAATAAGTGTCTAAATGTTGTAAATTAATTTTTGCAAGTTTGCTGCCATATTTGCAGAAACGTCAACATTCGAAATTAATTGTTCGAAAAATGAAATCTATAAGATTATATAAGATTTCTGTGGCAACTACGGATTTTTTAACATTCATTAATACGTCAAAATAATTACTTCGAAATGTTGTGGACGCTTTTCAAAAATCGATAGAAGATATAAAAAAAAATTAATATCAATTTGTCCAGTCGCTGCACAAACCACAGTTGAAACCGGCAATAACGATACTGACAAAACTTCAGATGGGGACGACGTACATATGGGCTGAGAATGACAGCTCCTTTCTTCAAGTCAGTCATCCCAGCAACAGCACAGCAGCAGTTACCCGGGAAATGGATAAATATCTTGCCGAGGAGTATATTTATCGGAAGGACGATCCCTTAGTATGGTGGAACCAGCGAAAATCACAGTATCCCTTACTTTACATGTTAAAACGGCTCTGCATAGTCGCCACATCTGTGCCCTGTGAGCGCATTTTTTCCAGTGCAGGTGAAACAGTGCGAAAAAGAAGGTCTTTACTTAAACCGAAGAACGTGGAAAGCCTGATGTTTTTGCATAACAACATGTAAATTTTGAGTAAGTATTTTTTTAAATTCACAAACCAATTCATACCTAATCGGTTCCTTTTTTTTATAGCCCTGATATAATCTATTTTTATATATATGTATATATAATCTCTCATACGTCCCAATGAATGGATCTCAAAGAATGTTTATTTTGTTTTTAATTTTCTGTTATATTTTATCTTATAATTTTGTTATATTCCCAATGAAGGGAGCTAAAAAATATATTTTTAATTAAAAGTTTGTTTAGTTAGTTTAAAGAAAAAAAATTTTAAAATAAGTAACATTTTTAAATAGCTTAAAATGTAACGTATTTTACTTCAGTTCTCACTATCGGCTCATGAGCTATCAGCAAGTGAGCCAGTGAGCCAAATGAGTGAGTTGGCTCACTTCGAAAAAAAGACCGAGTGAGCCAGTTCACCTCGATGAGCTGCTTTTACCCAACTGTACTTCCTTTTCGTCCAATGGTCAGCGGCAGCGTTGCCACCCGCTGCACTTGCAATAAGAACCAAAATTGTTCTTATGAACTTTTAAGCAGTTCGAACGTCGCGAGGCGTCACGGGCAATAAAAAAGTAAATTTGCGCAAAATTTGTGTAAAAAATTGTTTAATTAATTGTTTGGGCGTGTTGCAACAAGTGTAAATTGTTAATTATATAAATTCATAAGCTATTTAGCAAAAGTGCGTGTTGAAACTGAGCAGCGTGCTACGCGTTGTTGCAAATTGCCGCCTTCCAGAGCCTTCCAGCATTATTTACGTGCGGTACAGCCAACAAATTCTGTGGAAAATACTGCAACAGTCAAACGTAAAGGAAGACCTCCAAACAAAAAGGCTACAGTTGAAACACAGTAAGTTTTTTAATTTGCAATAAGTAATTAATGCTTATTAATCTAAAACTTCAATCAATTCACAATTAATGTGTGTAGAACCAACCAGGAAGACATACATAGCTACCACTTCAGCAAAGCCAGAACCTTCTACTTTAGAGAATACTGCTACTGAACACCCAAGAATTTTTAGACGCATATCTTTCAGCTGACGGATCGAGTATAAACGCGTAAGTTATTACAGTTCTGCGCATATAGTTTTTACTTATATAAAGATATATATCCCTTGTAGATCGTACAATGCCGAAGAACCCGTCACCGGATGTGCCTTCTGATTCTACCGAAGCCATGCCAATGAATATTGGCATATCATTGGTTGAATCACTCAACCCGTTTCAAAACCCGTCAAACGTTAAAACTGAATTTGATCAAGCCATGATTGGATCTACTCTCCCAGTTTCTGCACAGCTTAATAATGATGGCGATGAACCACAGTCAACAGCCGTTTATTTCGGGACTGAACGTGAACAACCCCAGATTCAATCCATTTTACCCGCACAATATCCGCCCCACTTTGTGCATCAACTGCCTCCCTTGCCCGAACAATATTCAGCAAGTTCGACTAAGCGGAATACTCAAGAACTTCTTAATTCATATCCACCAAAAGCTATAAAATTGTAAGTTACTGCAGAAATATGCGTAGCTTTATTATTATTATATATGTATATCCTTTTTTGTAGATCACCATGCTACCCTTTAAACCGCGAAGCTGGCCATCAGACAGCAATGAACAATGAACCGACTCAACATCCGATGAATTTTAAAACGGAACGTGATCAAACTGAGACTCAAGACATTTTAGCCGCTGAATGTCCACCACAAACTGTGCATAAGCTGCCAACCTTTGCTGAGCTTCAATCAAGAATTGAAGAACCTTCTGAAGAGCGGCTAAATGCGTTTGCAATGCAATATGGACCAGCTATAGAAAATCTACTACTACTAATTGAACGTACGGGTTACCAAGTACCCGCAGAATTTGGCCCTACAGCGGATAACATAAATGCCAATAGTGCCGCTATTTTAAGCCCCTCGCCAAATCTTCCGACCGATACCTCCACCACGCCGTCACTAAGTGAATCTTTGGGTGAGGTGTTTGGCACCAGAAGTATTCGTGATGTTTTTAATATACCTGCAACACGCAAGTATGTGCTGGAGGAGAAGCACGTGTCGGCTTTAGCAAATATGTCCGGTTTGAACCTGCAGCTTCTGCGTAATATGCTCAATTTTATAACGTGTATGACGGACGAGCAACTCGAAAGCATGGAACCAGTATCCACTCAGCCATCTTCAATGGAGCAGCAGGAGAGTCTAAACTAAAATATTTTAACTACCTAAACTAATCAAAGTGGAAACAAAGTTTTATCATTTTAAAACTTATGGTATTCCAAATATTTGTCGTTCAAAATCACCGAACAATTACTACGTTAAATCAACACGATTTTATGATGAAGTTAATTTTTATGATTTATCAAAGGATAAACAATATCGATGTCGAAAGAAAAATTAATCCTAAGATTTTTTAAACTAAAAGAATGTGCTTTGCAGTTTGTTGCCAAATTTTATGAAGGTCATTTTTAATTTGGCTAACTTGATATATAAAAAACTTTGTAAACAAATTTATATCAATTGAGGTATAAGCAACAAGGAACAACTAAGAAATATGTATTTTATGTTTTTTTTAAATTGAATGACGAAAACAAATTTTTAACTCGCAAGAACTAATACAGCCATAAAGAAGCGAGTTCTGCTGACTTTGTAGTGATTTCAACTTTGAGATTATCTTTCAACATCAAATTATATAGCTAATCGAAAATGAAAGGTTTTCCATGTCATGTCGCCTTATATCTTAGATCGAAAAAGCCCACTAAGTGGAGAGATTTGCTACATAAAATGAAATTTATGAAGAATAACTAATACAGTAAAAATCAAAGTTGCAAATATTTGAGCAAAAAATAAGGATTGTTTTGGTGTAGTCGTACTACGATGGATTTCCTATTTGACTGCTCAAAAATTTGGAAACCATATCCTCGCGCGGCATGATTCCAATTCCGGGCTATGTTCTTAGTATTATAGTTAAGTGCGACCAAAGATATGGAAAAAAATATTAGAAACTCGGTTATCACCCGAATTTTGAAACCATACCTTGCAAGCAAGTGTTTTTTTTTTGTTGTGTTGTTTTTTTTAGGTGAAAGTTGTGTTATTGTAATTATGCAATTGAAGAAGCTGCAACAAATGTTAAAATCTTTAAAGTGTTTTTAATTTTATTTATAAAGCATAAAGTTTAATGCCCAAAAAGGCTAAAAATTTTGCAAATACTAACAAAGTGTTGGTAGCAACAACAATTGTACCAGTGCAAGCAGGTAAGCAATATGTTAATATTTGTTGTAGTTTTTACGGCTCTATAGAGTTGTGTGTGTGTGAAAGAGATCGCGCCTTGAGCTTCTTCCAAGCGGCATTTCAAAAAATTGCTTTTGCGGTGTTTTGCTACTTGTTGTTGTTTTTTTATTTTCTTTAGCAAAATACAAATACAAAAAAAACAAATTGAAAAGTCAAAATAGAAGCGCTGAGAGAGCAAGAGAGAGAGAGCTTAAAAATGGGAGAGCAAAATAAACAAACAAAATATGGTGCTGTAATATTGTTGTTGCTATTGTAATTGATGAAACTAAAAGCAAACAACAACAACACAAAAACATCAGTTGAGCATTTGCTCCTGTTTAATATTTTTAAGAGCGCGATTTTTAAGAGTGTTCGGGTTTTATTTTTTGAAACTTACTTTTAATATATTAATTTAATATTTAATTTAAAAATAGCATGTATTGCAGGTATAATCATTTCTGGATTAGGTGCTTTTCCACAAAGTCGAGTGGAGACGGGGAACACTACCTTGCAATTACTGTTCTGATGAGTCCTCCATCACTTTTCTACGATTAATAGTTTTCTCGCAAATACAAATTTTCATCTGACGTAGTCAGCGTAGTACAAAAGTGAAGCTTATGAGCAACTTTTTTTGTTCGATTGCTGGAAAACTATTCATCGTGTTACTATAGTTATTACTCAAAAAATTAGCTTTGGAGTGCGAGGCATTTATAGATTGTAATTCCAAGTCAAATGTTTGCTGATAGATCCGTAGTACTGTGTAGAAGTCTAGATTATGGGGTGCAATCGGGAGCTAGATATTTGAGTAGCCCTAACAAACGCCCATGCATCAAAAGTCAGCTGTACGAGCTCTCTTTCTCTCTAGAAGTAGGGAAGTATATTTTAGAACATTGTGCAATTAAGTTTTTTTATTTCTTACTATTGAAGCAGCTTCCTAGTTTAATACGACATCAATCCCGAGTAGTCCTGGGCCATGTGAGTAACGTTGAGCAAATTCTGATGACATACATTGAACATCCAATAAAGCGTCGAAATTATAGGATAGTTCACATTTTGGTAATATTTGGCAACAACGTCAGAGTAGGACCCCAAGTCCCAAGGTAAACATAGGCAAATCTCAAAAATTCTGGGAGCAGCTGTTCCAGTATTTTAGTCATATAGTTGTTTTGATGTCCAAGCCATTTAGTGAGAACTAAGATTACCAATGCGCCACAAAGAGATCATTCAAGGCGCATTGCACGCATGGAACAATTGGCCAGAATTCTAGATCCTACGAAGTGATATTATGCAATTTTTAGCAACATGAGTGTCACATATTATGCTTTTTATTCCGATCACGTCTGCTATCGAGAAATCAAAAGTTATTATTGAACAAAATGCTTATAAGGCGAATACTCACCTTTGTAGACAGACATCTCTCAGCTATTAATTTTCAAAAGCAAACTCCTAAGAAAGGTTTATGGACCTGACTTGATCTGATTCATAAAAAATCAACGTATTAGATGGCTAGGCCACCTAAGTAGAATGCTTAAAAACCGAGCGATCACCAAAGCAATTCACAGACAGCCGATTGGAAGAAGAAGACGTGGACGTCCAAAGAAAAGGTGGCCAGATGTAGTGGTAGCATGAAGAGGAATATTTGCCGAGGCTATGGTCTGCTCAAGACTTTGAAGCTAGTGATGATGATGATGATGATATGCTGTGGTATACTATCCCTATTTTCCACCAATAGGCCATATCTACCAGCAGCTGCAGACATTAGTTTTGATTTGGTGGTCACTGCTTGATAAGGTTAGGGTACAGTCCATACAATGCAATAAATGTTTCCTGGTCGGTCCTTACTCGGTTCCACATCTGCACTGTTTGGCCTTAAGGTCTTTATACATAATGGCGCTGCATAGATGTCACGTCGAGAGGGGGGAGGAAAGTGAACGATTTGCCACAAATCCAGAGTTTTCTCAGGGACGCCTCGTCGTGATTCAAACTAAAGCTGTGTTAGAGGGGCCGGTATACTTTTTTTTTGTCTACGGCCCTGGCTGCTACCAACCGATTGACCTGCAAAGAGGAATACGACGGTGATGAAACTTTTGACTTTTGGTTACGGCATCACACTACCTTTTAATGAACTGAGTTTGAAATATTGTGCCAATGATACCAATTTATAATCTTTACCAAGAAGTGTGGTCCAGTTCAGCTCCAGCTGCAACTTTCCAAACATCAAACATATGAATCATCAGCATGAAAATAAAAAACAAATTTAGCGTGTTTCCAAAGTTTTCAAGATGCGTTCTCACTTTGGTATCCCAACTTGTGCCATAATACAATGGTAATGATTCTATCAATGCCTCCACATCGAGTAACTGCTTTGCTTTGTCCATACTAATCACTTTTCCAAGAAATTATTTGATGTCATTGTTTTGAGACTGCACCGACATGCGGAAGCTGATTACGACCTTTAAAAACTGCAGCTTCTCTTTGTGCTGATCTATCGTATGGCAGCGATTCCTTTTCGGGATCATTTTTGTAAATGTACGATTTCGATTTCCATTATGTATAATATTGTATATAAAAACAAAATTTAATTCACTTCATTTTGCATCTTTTCAATTATACACATATGCCAAATGCTTCTTCTTATATTTCACGCATTCCCCTTAAAATCCCAACTGTAAAAAGCTGCTGTATGTGACGGCCGACAGAACTGCCAACTTGTTAGGCGCACTTTGGAGCTGCCAGCTGCAGCGATTAGTTTTGCATTCAAATTCGCTTTGAATTATGACCAAATTAAATTTATTTATAAACAAAATATTTTAACATTTTTGCTTAGTTATTAAAATATTTATTAACTAATTAAAAATCTAAAGCTATAGTTTATATCAATATTAAAACTCTTAAATTATGAATATTTTATTCTTTCGGGTTTGTAGGGATGCTTTCGTAAAGCAAATTTATTTGCTGTCTAAAAGTATGCAATGGGTGAGAGTAGTTAAATTCTTAAGGCTTAACATTAGTGTAGAATATTCATAAAATCGATTTTTATGCCCTGTACCGCATGGTTCAAAGGGTATACTAAGTTTGTGCAAGCCGAAAATATATGTGACTTACAAAAGGAATTGTCGGAGACCCCCCAAAGTTACCTAAAGTATGATACGGGTGACTAGAAAAGTCGATATACCCATGTCCGTCTGTCCGTCCGTCCGTATGAACGCCTAGATCTCAGAGATGGTAAGAGGTAGAGTTACCAAACTTTCAATTTGATCCCATATTATTCCATAGGAGGCAAGTTTATTTTTTTTTTGATATCGGGGATAAATTATATAGCTCCCATGGGGGTGTTTGAGACGACTTCGACAAAAAAAAACGTTTTAGATAAATAATTCGTTTGTTTATGAAGATATCGTAACCAAATTTTTTATAGTTCCCAATCACTGTACCAAATTTGATCGAAATCGGTTGACTATATCACATAGCTCCCATAGGACCGATCGGCCAAAATAAGTTTTTTAAAGAAAAATTAGCTATATTTCGTTTTTTAATAAAGATATCGTAACCAGATTTGGCGTTTGGAAATTTTTTAGACCACTTAAGCAATGTGCCAAATTTGAACAAAATCGGTTGACTATATCATATAGCTCCCATAGGTCCGATCTTCCAAAAAATCGATTTTTTAACAAATATTGTTGTGTTTCGTTTGTTTGTTAAGATATTGGGACCAAATTTGGCATTCGAAAGTTTTTTATAGTTCCCAAACACTGTGCCAAATTTGAACAAAATCGGTTGACTATATCATATAGCTCCCATAGGTCCGATCTTCTAAAAAATCGATTTTTTAACAAAATTTGTTGTGTTTCGTTTGTATGTTAAGATATTGGGACCTAATTTGATATTCGTGAGTATTTTATAGTTCCTAAGCACTGTACTAAATTTAATCCAAATCGTTTGACTAGATCATGTAGCTCCCATAGGACCAATCGGTCCAAAAACACGTTTTTTATACAAAGTTGGATGTGTTTTGTTTGTTTGTAAAGATTTAAAATAAATTCGGCATTCAGATCTTTTTTAAGGTATCTAAGCACTGTGTCAAATTTTATTGAAATCGGTTGAATATATCATATAGCTCCCATAGGAACGATCGGTCAAAAAAAAAATTTTTGCCTAAAAATTCTTCTGTTTTTGGTTTTTTGTGAAGAAATTGGACTTTATTACAAGCTAGTGGTACAGGGTATCCTAAAGTCGTCCGCGCCCGACTTTACGTCCGCCATTTTTTATGTTAATTTTACTCAAAACAGGTGGCCTAGTTTTGGAAGAATTTTTATACCCTGTACCGTATGGTACTAAGGGTATATTAAGTTTGTGCAAGCCGAAAATGTATGTAACATATAGAAGGAGACGTCGGAGACACCCCAAAGTTACCTAAAATATGATCAGGGAGAATAGTGAAGTCGATATACCCATGTCCGTCTGTCCGTCCGTCCGTATGAACGCCTAGATCTCAGAGATGGTAAGAGGTAGAGTTACCAAACTTTCACATTAGATCCCATATTATTCCATAGGAGGCAAGTTTATTTTTTTTTTTGATATCGGGGATAAATTATATAGCTCCCATGGGGGTGTTTGAGACGACCTCGACAAAAAAAAAGCGTTTTAGATGAATAATTCGTTTGTTTATGAAGATATCGTAACCAAATTTTTTATAGTTCCCAATCACTGTACCAAATTTGATCGAAACCGGTTGACTATATCATATAGCTCCCATAGGACCGATCGGCCAAAATAAGTTTTTTAAAGAAAAATTAGCTATATTTCGTTTTTTAATAAAGATATCGTAACCAGATTTGGCGTTTGGAAATTTTTTAGACCACTTAAGCAATGTGCCAAATTTGAACAAAATCGGTTGACTATATCATATAGCTCCCATAGGTCCGATCTTCCAAAAAATCGATTTTTTAACAAATATTGTTGTGTTTCGTTTGTTTGTTAAGATATTGGGACCAAATTTGGCATTCGAAAGTTTTTTATAGTTCCCAAACACTGTGCCAAATTTGAACAAAATCGGTTGACTATATCATATAGCTCCCATAGGTCCGATCTTCTAAAAAATCGATTTTTTAACAAAATTTGTTGTGTTTCGTTTGTATGTTAAGATATTGGGACCAAATTTGATATTCGTCAGTATTTTATAGTTCCTAAGCACTGTACTAAATTTAATCCAAATCGTTTGACGAGATCATGTAGCTCCCATAGGACCAATCGGTCCAAAAACACGTTTTTTATACAAAGTTGGATGTGTTTTGTTTGTTTGTAAAGATATTTAAAATAAATTCGGCGTTCAGATCTTTTTTAAGGTATTTAAGCTTTGTATCAAATTTTATTGAAATCGGTTGAATATATCATATAGCTCCCATAGGAACGATCGGTCAAAAAAAAATTTTTGCCTAAAAATTCTTCTGTTTTTGGTTTTTTGTGAAGAAATTGGACTTTATTACAAGCTAGTGGTACAGGGTATCCTAAAGTCGTCCGCGCCCGACTTTACGTCCGCCATTTTTTATGTTAATTTTACTCAAAACAGGTGGCCTAGTTTTGGAAGAATTTTTTCATATCAATTGTGACGTTTCTGATGCCATTGTCAACTATCGGGTTTTTTAATAGGGACGCTACTAATAACCATGTTTCTTAACCTCATGCCGTTGCCGGTGGTTTGCTCGTGTAGGCTAAATTTTTCAACGTTTGGACCAAATACCCAGCTTGGTTTAAAATCGCCAAGCACGAATTTAACATCGTGTCGGGGGCAGCGTTCGCACGCTTCGTCAAGCTGAGCATGAAAGCGATCCATGATCACATCGTCCTTCTCCAGCGTCGGGGCATACGGGCAGATTAGGCTAAGGTTAAAGAATTTTGCTGTAAATGTTGAAAAATATCCCCTTTTCTAAATGCCCATATACGAGTATAATTGTTGCAAAATGTTTTAATACTTTTACGATCTCTGGAAAGCTTTTTCACTTTTTTAAAAGTTATAAGATCTTGAATTTGGTAAGTTATTTGCATTTGCTTGAAAGATATTTAATATTATATGGGAAAAAACTTAATCCATTTATTAAGCTATTGTTAGTATTACTCAAAATTTCCTGGCATTTAATTTTAAATGCTTACAAACAAACTTTTTTTTACTAAACAAGGTTACATATTTAAGCAATTGAGCTATTAACTTATAATATATAAAAATATATATATAATATATATATTTTTACTTAACTTGCATCGTGTTGGACATGTTTCCTTAAAATAATTTATTAATTATGTCCGAAACATTGCAATTACGCGGTACTTTGATCGACCACGATGCTTGAAACGTCCAAATCGTCGCCAATACCAAGGTTCCCGATGCCATCATTTCCGCGTCATGTGACAAGACGTTGATCGTCTGGAAGTTGACCCGCGATGAGGATACCCAACTACAGCTATCCTTAGAAGCGTCTCTATGGACACTTTCAATTTATCAGCGTTGTTGTGCTCTCATCTGTCTAGCTCCTGGGATCAGAGCGTAGTTGCCATTTTAGTTTACGCCTGTGGGATTTTTGCTGCTGGCATGACCATTCTTCGCTTCTCTGTTGCCTTCTCGCTGGCTACTCAGACAATACCATTCGCGTCTGGCAAGTGTTCGTCTCAGCTCATTAAGCTTTTGTATATCTGAAAATATTTAAGGGTTAATTGAATACTACTTTTGTATATCTAAAAAAATAAATACCAATTCAGTAAATTTGTTGATAATACTTCAAGTAAGTGCAAAAGGAAGCGAATAATATTGGGCGGTTTTTGAGATGTCCTGCACAGTAACGACTCACCTCATAATTTTTATTTGATCACTAAGAGCAGGGGTTCCACTTTTACTACTGCGTGACGTCATCAGTGCATCTGCTCTGGCTGGACTTCACAAGTTTGTCACAGGCTTTTTTTTATAGGAGAAAATGCAGAATGCTCTTCATGCTGTAGGTTCTAAGCAGGACGGATCCATCAACTTGCTCATAAACAGTGCCTTAGGGTTATTCAGATATGACGATTATGATTTCCTCTTTCAAGTTGCCCAAATAATATCGCAGTGAAGCAACAGCTTCAGGTTCTGCAGCTTCATCTATATCCTGAACGATATACTAATTTATGTACTGGAATACCCATGACAAATCGGGTGTCACAATTATCTTTACCCTCCTGCATAGTTGTTGGATAATACGCTGCTTTGTTTCCGAGTGCCTGAGTTTTTCAAACAAAGCACCTTGAGCAGCTTATTTGCGAGCATCTTAAGTGGGATAAATAATGAATTAGTTTTCAAAACATCAGGGTCTGTCTGACTTACATACATCGCACTCTAGGCATTGCCAGCATTAAGGAACTTTTGTTTTAGGTGGCTGCTCCAAAACTCTTATCTTAATCCCAAGCTGCTGCATCAACGTGAATTTATTTGGCGACTTTGGTCAGTTGTTATAGTTAGAGGTATATTCCTATTTTTAGTAATTGCTCCTGCGGCTGCTTCACCATAGATCCAATACGCCTTATGACGTAAGCAATGCCTTAACTTTTTTTGCCCTCGGCTTGTCTGCTTTCTGGATAGCTTTCGCTGATAAAGTGGGAGTGTCTAGATGCTTCTAGGCATAGCCGTAGTTGGTATCCTCTTGGCGGGTCAACTTTCAGGCCAGCAGCGTCTTGTCACGAGACGCAGCAATGGTGTCGGGATCCTTGGCATTGGTGGTGATTTGGATGGCGCAAGCATTGTGGCCGATCAAAGTACCCCGAAATTGCAAAGTTTCGTACACAACTGATAAATTATTTTAAAGAAACGTGTCCAACGCGCTGCAAGTTAGGTAAAAAGATATATATTATATATAAATAATTATATGTATATTATAAGTTAATAGCTTAAATACACTTTGAAAAGTTTATATTAAACTTGTTTAGTAACGATGACGATTTCTGTTTAGGCTTTCTTTGCTGCATTCAAATTTATTTGTTAATCAACTGTTTGTTAATCAGCTGATCAGATTTTATGACTAAACCTTACCTGGAGGCACATTATTTAAATTCGAGAATTTCTAAAAACTTTATTAATAATTTAAAAATTATTTTCCGACCATTTTCCTACAATTGTTTGCTCGATTTGAGCAAAAGTCAACCTGCTGTCATGTTTAGCTAATAGAGCTGCCAACTGACAGAAATAACTGTTGATGGCGTTGCCAGATGCAACAAATTGTCAAACATTGTCAGTTTGGCCTTAAATAAAAACTTTATGTTGTCAATTTAAGTAGAGCAACAAAGTTTTTTTTAAATTTAAAGAATTAGCTTTAATAATTCAAATTGAGCACATTCTTATTTCCTCCATAAAATTGAAAAAAATCTTGTTTATAAAGTGTTATGCAACTTATTGTATGTATAAATATTTGTAACTCTAATTAATTATCGTAACTACCTTGTACTACGCAGTTTTATTAGCTATAATCTTTTCTTAAATTATTATAAAATTTAAACATAAAATAAATTATGAACCTCTTCGATGATTTCTATAATTTTTAAATAGTTTTCGTACTTTTTATTAAGGGGAAACACAATGTATGGAATTTTCAGTAAATGCATTTATTTAAGCTAAATAAGTTGTCAGTCAGAAATGATGTCCCGAAGTGATTTAAAAAAAAAAGTCCCACTTTGAATTGCGTTTAATTAAGTTAGAATTAGGTTTCGTATTTAGTAAAAATTTTACACACAAAAAAATTGCAAACTTGATTTTCCTCAATTATAATTGCTTGAATCATCTGGGGATTCTGACTGAATGGGTAAATCGTATATGAAATTTATGAATTGTTCAAGGATTTCCCATGTGTCCTGTATAAAAAAGTTACAAAAGAGTATACGTTATTCAAAAAGTAAGGTCAAGGTTTCAAATTTCGTGGGCAACGTATTTTCGATTATCGATTTTTTTGTTTTGTTGTGTTGGTACTCTCTTCCCGAACATTTGTACCAAATTTCAAGTGAATGTCATTTTTTGTTTGGTTGTGAGAGGCGTAAAGGTTACAAGTGTTTTGCGTGCTCGGCGATTTTTTTTTTCGGTTTGGCTCTTCGGGCCGCTTCTATTAGGACGATTGGGCTTTGGTTTCGATATCATAACCATATACCCATGATTCGTCACCAGTTATGTTACCTTTGAGTAAGTCTGGGTCGACGTTGACGTCATTCAACAGCTCTTGAGAGATGCTCATGCGACGGTTCTTTTGGTCAAAATTTAGCAATTTCGGAACAAACTTCACTGAGACACAATTCTCATGTCCAAAACGTTAGAAAAAATTTCATGGCACGAGCCAAGCGATATACCGAAATCCTCAGCAACTTCTCTGATAGTGATTCGATTTTTCAAAACAATTTTCTTCACTGCTTGAACGTTTTCTTCAGTTGTTGACGTGCTTGGGCGTCCAGAGCGATGCTCGTCATTGGCATCTTCTCGGCCATCTTGGAAGAGTTTGTACATTTTTTCTACTCAGAGCAGTTTCACCGTATGCTACTGTCAACATTTCAAGTGTTACGGAGCACTTAATTTTATTTTTTACACAAAATTTGATGCAAATCCGTTGATCCATATTTTTCGATAGCAAAAAATCGCCGAGCACGCAAAATTTACGCTTTTGTATAGAATACTGCTTTAGTCACGAATTAAAAGAAAGTTTTTTGTATGTGTACTTTTTGTTTTTAAATAATAATACTTTTTTACACCTAAATTAATACAGTAAATGCCTAATGTGTTCAGGACCATCCAAAAAGTCTAAAACCAAATTGCTGACCTTCTCCCCTCGTAGGGTTTTCCGTTTAATTGGCATATGTTTGAGTCCATTTATCTCGAATTCAATAAGTCGTACACAAAAAGTTCCAAGTCGAAAAATGTTTGAAATGTAATGGAACCCAGGTATACCCAAAAGTTGGTATTTTAGGCGGTAGAGGTCGCCAAAGTTATCAAAACTGAGAAACTCTTGGTGAAACTCTTAAGCAAGAGAAATTCCGGCAAGCAATTTTTTCCTGGTCAACCCCTTTTTTGACTATTTTTACTGTACTAAATCCAAATTTTATTATTATTTTTTTTACTAAAATATATATACATATATATATAATCATAATTCTAAACATAATATCTTATATATATATCTAATAATATCATAAACTAATTTTGGTTTTCAGTAAAACGGCGCTGAACCTACAATATAATACGCTTCACACCGCATTCCATACAAAACTTGGCGTGATCAATGAGGAACTTTGCTCCGCATTCGTGACAGAACTTCGATTTCTTCATACTAGAGCTCTTCGAGTTGTTTGTTGTAGAACTTAGCAAAGAATACTCTGAAGTTGTGGGCGTAACGTCATCACTGCAGAAGTTGTTCTTAGTTGTTATTAAAGTCCAGCCAGGATAATGAGGCCCAATTGGTGCGCTGGTGCCTTGTTCGATGGAACGTTGACGCGAGAGTTTGGATGGCGAGTTGTTGCTGCCATATGCCGAGTCCAAGCTTAGTTTAGAGCTTGCGCCATGACGCAAGGATTGCATTTCTTTTCGCATGGAGGCGCCGACATCTTGACCCATCTGGTCGAACTCGCTTTGTACTTGCTGTAGGAAGTTTTTAGCATTAAAGTTTACATCGGGTGATGCATCTGTCTGTAGCTTTAAATCATGGCGTGACGTTGGGGCTGTGGTTACGGATAATTCTAGCTTGGAGGGTCCATCGCCTACGTGGTCAGAGACCTCAGCATCGACGTTGGCTGAGTGGCGATAATATTTCACCTTTTTATTGCCACTGTTGCATATAGCCTTAAAGGAATCACCACTATTTGACAAATTTGACATCGATCTTTTTGGAAATCCTCTGCCTGAGTTGGCTTTTGTTGAAGCCGGCTTTATGTACAAAATACCGTCTTCACCCTGCTCAAGAACTACCAGCTGACGGTTTATGCTGCTATTATTGCTTCCATTATTGCGCAATGGTTTGAACTCCTCTTCATTCTCGTCGTCAACACTGCTAAGGTCAAGGTCGTAGGCGTCCAAATTTAGGTAGTCAATGCACATAGGCTTAACGCAGCCCGAATGTGTTACTTCATTTGAACGTTTTTTCGGACGACATATGGATGTACTTGTATTGGTCTCTAGCTTTATTAGTATATCCGGATTGGATGAGATGTTGTCCTGTGAATTTGCATAGAGTGTGGAGCTTATGCTAGCATTTTTTACCGTATTTTGAGCGACCGAAGTTTTTGAGTTAATTCCAGGGCGATTTATATTGCTTATCATATTACGTTGTTGGTTGACACTTTGCACGGACGAAGCAAGCGATGTCTGAGACAAATGGGTTGACTTGGTTTTGACCACTTCACTGAAATCCTGTTGGTTCGGTTCCTTTGAGCCCTTTTGATTATTGGAGCGTTTATTTTTTAGATTAGGCGGCTTGTACAGTTTGCGAGCATCAAGTCGCTCCTTGGCTTTGCTTGTGTCTTTGTTATTGCCCATTTTCATTGTGGCCTGAATAGCTTTTTCCCTGCACCACTCAACATGACAGTGAGGGCAACGATCATTTGCCGCATCCTTAATGAGTCTTGCCATAGACCGATCCGTAGAACGCTTCCGACCACGATTTGTGTCCGTTTGTGGCGTTTCTGGCTCTGTAGCTGTCGCAGCCTTACGTTTGGACCGCATGGTTTGTGTCTTTCCTTGAGATTTTTGACCCGGCATTACAGGGGACTGAAAAATAAATGTAAATATTATTTGAATGTCAACAATGCTCTGTTGTCTTACCTGTACCCATTCCCCAGCAATTTTGTCAGCATTTGGTACATAGGTTGCCAACTCTGTGCCCTCCCGACGTTGGCGCGACGAGTCAAATTTGTTCCGTTTCTTTGTTTGTACCTTATCGCATATGGTCACGTGCTTGAGAAGAGCTTTCGAGTTAAAGGTACGACTGCAGTTTGGCCATGCCGATAGGTTACTGGCATCGCCATGTTCGGGAATTGGATCGCTTGTAGTAAGGGGCGCAGGCGGCAAAAGTATTATTAATCTCGAATGCTTTCTATACAGCTCTGACTATTTTTATGGTTTGTTTGTCTTGAACTTTGTAAGTATACATAAATTCAAATGCGTACTTAAATCTACGTAAGTCGAATCTAAAATTATCAATTTAATTATTCAAGTGTTAAGTAAAATTAATTGTATTGGGTTTTTCAAAAGTAATGCTACAAAAGTAAACCGATAGGGACAGAAACCGACGCCATATTTTTTCCGCTCTGTTAACATATTTCTTCAGTAAGGTTTGCCATTTCATCATGGAAAGATATACGATCCAACAACGAGTCGAAATTATTAAAATTTACTACCGAAATTCGGAGTCAGTGGCCTCAACTTTAAGAGCGATACGTCCAATTTATGGTTGTCATAATTGTCCGGCCAAATCAACAATTGAGCGTTAAGTGGAAAATTTGAATCCACAGGCACAGTACAAAATGTTCCCGTGCCAGTGAGACAAAAAAGTGCCCGTAGTATCGAGAATATTGCTGCCACAAGTGCATCAACTGAGGAAGACCCAAATCAGTCTCTCACACGCCGGTCTCAAGGCATCTCTGTGACGTCGTTGTGGTGAATTTTGCGAAAAGATTTTGGCCTACATCCTTACAACATCAAATTGACACAAGAACTGAAGCCGCTTGACCACCAGAAACGTCGTATGTTCGTGAATTGGGCTGAGCAACAACTTGAAAATGAACCGGATTTTCATGGAAAAATCATCTTCAGCGATGAGGCTCATTTCTGGCTGAATGGCTTCGTTATTGGTCAGGCAGCAGCAATCTACACGTGCTCCATGAGTTACCATTGCATCCCGAAAAAATTACGGTGTGGTGCGGTTTATGGGTCGGCGGCGTCATTGGGCCGTACTTCTTCCGTGATGATCAAGACGCGCACGTTACTTTGAATGGGAATCGCTAACGCTCAATGATAACCGAATATTTTTGGACCGAATTTGATGATATGGACTTGGACAATATGTGGTTTCAACAGGACGGCGCCACAAGCCACACAGCGAATGTTACAATCGATTTATTGAAAACGAAGTTTGGTGAACTTTCGATTTGGCGCCTTTAGACTATTTCCTGTGGAGCTACGTCAAGTCTATGGTCTAGGCCAACAAGCCAGCGACGATTGATGAACTTCGTACGAATAACGAACGTGAAATTGCAGCAGTATCGGCCGATTTATTCTTGAAAACCGTCGAAAATTGGGTTCAGCGTCTGGACCTCTGCAAGCGTGCCCGTGGTGGCCATGCCAAAAAATCGAGTTCCATACATAATGGCATCAAATTTACTTTCACAGGAATAAAGAATTTCATTTCCTTTTAACACTGATACTTGACTGCCAATTTAAATGCGCACTTTATTAATTTTTATTAAATAGCTATTTTAAACAAAAGCCATTTATTTGCTTATTTATTAAATTATTGTCAATCATTTTACTTAATGATTTAACACAAGTTTTCACTTTATTGGAAAGCGCAAGCTTGTAAATTTTCTACAAAACTGCCTTGACTTACTTATAATGCCCTACCTCAGGAAAATTGATATTTGTGCATAACTTGTTTTGCTTATTACAGATGTTCTAATAACGGTATTAATATTTTGAGTATACATGTTTTATCTCTTATGTTTTGTGATTGCTTCGCTTGCCTATATTTCTTATCAGCGTTTCATCTATAGTCCCGTTAGCATTTTAAAAGAGATAAAGTCATGCATTTAGTAGAAAATTGATATTTGTGCAAAGTTCGTCATTTGAATTTTGTGAGTGGCACATAAGTGATCTCGCTGCAAATAGTTATTTTGGTTATCAAAATATTATTTTTGAATTTGAAAAAAATGCCTCTCGCAGCAGAATTGAATGAAAAAGAAAAAACACAAATTGAAACAATGGCTGAATGCGGTGTTAAAATAACTGCAATTGCCAAGAAATTAAAACGACATCGGAATACTATAAGAAATTATTTAAAAAATCCGAAGAAATATGCCCAAAACAACAGAAAAGGAGCAGTACCAAAAGTAGATGCGCGCACTAAACGGCATATAAAAACATTGGCAACGGCAAAAACGATGAGTTGTGGCCAAATAAAAGCAGATTTAAAGTTGCCAATAACTAGGAAAAGAGTGCAACAGATTTGCAAAAATGAGTTACACCTCAAATATGACTCGAAAGTGCGGACACCAAAACTGTTGCCCCGGCATAAAAAGGACCGACTTGCTTTTTATGAAAAATATAAGTTTTGGGGCAGCGAGTTCGAAAAAGTGGTTTTCAGTGATGAAAAAAAGTTTAATTTAGACGGACCGGATGGAAACCAAAAATACTGGCGTGACCCACGACATCCCAGGAAGACTTGCCATAAGCGCAATCATGGCGGTGGATCGCTTATGGTATGGACCGCTTTTAGCTCTGCTGGCAAGTCTCCCATTTGCTTTATCCCAGGACGCATAAATGCGCAAATGTATACGGATCTTCTTGAAGAACAACTTATATCATTTGTAGAGGAGTATCATGACGAGGACTTCATTTTTCAACAGGATAACGCTCCTATACATGTTGCCAAGCATACGATGCTTTCAATTTGAAAAATATTCCGCTATTGCAGTGGCCAGCGATAAGTCCGGACTTAAATCCTATTGAAGACCTTTGGGGTATTCTTTCAGCAAAGGCGTATGAAGGTGGACGGCAATTTGAGTCCTTAAAGGACCTTAAAACGGCCATTGTACAGAAATGGGCATCTATCGGCATAGAAACTCTTCAAAACTTGGTAAATTCAATGCCCCGACGATTGAAATTGGTTGCAGAGCAAAAAGGAGGTTCCATTTCATATTAATAAAAAAATATAATTTGAATTAATTATTTCATTTCTTAAATTTTTGTTTTTTAAAATTTTTGCACAAATATCAACTTTACATGGAGATCTCATTAAAATTTTTGTTACATTTATAAAATTTAAAATAAGTTAAAAATATTTTCTGTATTTAATTTTAAGATCAATAAGCTATAAAAAAAAATGTTTAAAAAAATCGAGGAAGTAAAATTTGCGGAAAAAATTAAAAAAAACATGATGCACAAATATCAATTTTACTGAGGTACATTGTGCAAGCATAAATGGGGCATTTACTATTCAAGCGCACTGTTTGTAACAGGCCGCAGGTAGAATGACAAAAAACATAGCTAATTAAAAAAAATTAAAATTAAAGTTTTTCAGCTTACATTGCAATGCATTTTTTTTTTCAAATAAGGCACACTTTCCTGGAAATACTGTACCTACAGGTATCAACTCGCAAGAATATTTGACTAGCAGCAGCGACGAAGCCAAAATACAGCGCTTAGTCACTCATGGCAAGGTAGACTGGGCGGTGAGATCTTTCGACCCATACAAGTCACCGGGACCAGATGGCATTTTTCCAGCCATGCTTCAGCAGGCCCTGGACTTGCTGATCCCTTGGCTAAAGGCAATATTTAAAGGGTGCTTGAGACTTGGTTATGTGCCTACGGCATGGAGAGAGGCAAAGGTTGTGCTCATTCCCAAAGCAGGAAAGACCAGCCACCTCTACCCTAAGGACTTTCGGCCGATCAGTCTCACATCCTTCCTACTCAAATCGCTCGAGAAAATCCTTGACGAAGACATAAGAGCCTCGTTGGGATCTGGTTTCTCGGACACTCAACACGCATACATGAAGGGCAGATCTACGGAATCAGCTCTTCACACGCTGACACGATGTATTGAAGGTGCTATGGATCACAAGGAGTACGCACTCGCGGTATTTCTGGACATAGCTGGAGCTTTTAATAACGTGTCGCTTGAAGCTCTCAAGGAGGGGCTTCAATCGCTTGACACGAATAGCTGCACTTACCGGTGGATATGCAGTCTGTTGAACTGCAGAAGCATAAGGGCAGCGTGGAACGGTGCCATAATCTCCAGGGAAACGAAAAGAGGAACCCCGCAAGCTGGTGTCATCTCTCCCCTACTATGGCTCCTAGTAGTCGACGGGATTCTGAAACAATTTGAAGGCGGAGCCACAAAACTAATTGCGTATGCTGACGACATCGCTGTAGTAGTCACAGGCATATGCCTCTCAACTCTCAGTGATCTGATGACAAGGCCACTGGACACGATTCACCGATGGGCCACTAATGCAGTGCTAGACGTTAGTCCGGAGAAGACGGACCTACTGCTCTTCACCAGGAGATACAAAATCCCGCAGTGGACCCCACCTAAACTAAACGGCTCTCTACTGACTCTGAAAACGCAAACTAGATACCTAGGAATGGTTCTGGATAACAAGCTGCTGTGGAAGGCCCATGTTGAAGAGCGTGTGAAAAAGGCCAGTAATGCCCTATACGCATGTAAAAAGATGCTTGGCTGCACTTGGGGCCTCTCACCCACTCTAGTGCATTGGTGCTACACAGCAATTGTTCGTCCGATACTGCTGTTTTGCACTTGCACAACATACACGCATAATAGTTTAAATAAATTTGTGCAAATAACTTTAACAAAATGCGTTTAACTAATGTGAGTCGACACTCACCACCTGTTCGTCGACTACAAAGCAGCTTTCGATAGCCCAATAAGGGATCGCGTATATGCCGCAATGTCTGAGCTCGGTATCTCTGCGAAGCTGATAAGGCTTTGCAGAATGACGTCGAGTAATTCCTGCAGCTCCGTCAAGGTAGGAAGGGACCTCTCCGAGCCTTTTGATACCTTGCGAGGTTTCAGACAAGGTGACCCCTTATCATGCGACCTCTTCATCTTCGTCATGGAGAGCGTTCTGCGGAAGTCCGGCGTACATCGCACTGGCACTATCTTCTACAAGAGTGTCCAGCTCCTTGCGTACGCCAACGACATCGACATCATTGGGCGTACCAAGCGAGATGTCACCGCGGCCTTCAGTGCTATTGAACGGGAGTCTGCGAAAATGGGTCTGGCGGTAAATGAGGGCAAAACGAAGTATATGCTGTCGTCAAGTAGGGACGTGCGGCGGCTTGGGTCCCAGATTACGGCCTACAGCTATACTTTCGATGTTGTCAAGGAATTTATCTACCTTGGCACCGCCGTTACCACCGACAACGATGTCAGCCTAGAGATCAAGCGCAGAATAACTCTTGCCAACAGGTGCTATTTCGGTCTCAATAGGCAATTGAGTAGTAGAGACCTCTCTCGCGCGACAAAACTATCACTCTACAAGGCACTCATCCTTCCAGTAATTCTTTACGGCGCGGAAGCCTGGACCGTGTCGCTAACTGATGCAGCTGCCTTGGGAGTTTTCGAGAGGAAAGTACTGCGCAAAATCTTTGGTCCTATTCGAGTTGGCGATGACTACCGCATCCGCACCAACCAGGAGCTGTATGAGCTCTTCAACGACATGGACGTTGCTCAGCGTATCAACATCCAGCGGCTTCGCTGGCTCGGACATGTCGTTAGGATGCACGAGGATGCTCCAGTTAAGCGTGTGCTCGATGCGGTAGTCAGTGGCCGTCGGCGGAGAGGACGACCGTGTCTGCGTTGGAAAGACCAAGTGGAAGGGGCCCTGTCTTCGCTCGGTGTGACCAACTGGAGAAGGCGCGCGCAATGCAGAGGCGCCTGGAGAGACGTTTTAAGGCAGGCCGTAACCCGGTAATCGGGTTGGTATGGCCACATAAGAAGAAGAATGTTTTGTTTAAAAAAGTAAAGAGCAAGTAAGTTAATATTATGCTTAAGCTTATTTATGTTATAACATTTAATACAAAACTCTCTCTTAACAGACGTATAATGGTTGTGCTGGAGAGCGTTGTCAGTGGACATCAATTTAATGCGTTCCGCGAACGTCTGGCCGACAAAATTTAAACAATACGCTTTGATCCCTACAGTAAGTAATTATTTTTTTAAATTTAATAAATAAATTTTAATATTTACATTCTTTGCTACAGTACAAAAGGAGAGCCTTTATCGTGAGCGCAAGAAAATTCGCAGTGCCTAGTGTAACAAATTCCAACGCCTCGTGTTGTTTTTTATATACAAAATTAAGTGCAGCAAATATAAGTTAACACAACACTTTACTTCACCCCCAACTCCCATGCTATTTCAAGTACTCATACTAATCTCTCATCGCATACTCAATCGAAGGCGACACTGGACACCACGAGCATCTGGCATCGATCAACGGATAGACCCTCAACAACGATCCGCGGCTAGAACCTCAACAACGCTCAACGACTAGACCCTCAGCGACGAAAGGCGACTCCAGACGATCAGCCACTTGACATCGTCAGCGGCTAAGCCCTTTGCGACGCTCAGCGGCTAGCCGGCAACAAAAGGCGTCACCGGACGATGTCGTCACTTGACAGCGTCGGCGGATAAACCCTTGACCCTTGAGCAGCGGCAGCGCAGCCGTAACCATAAAATATCAAAAACGGCAGCGCCGCATCCAGCATGAGCATTGTCAGCATTTTCTAGTTATAAATACAACTGTTAGAGTATTAAGACCTTAGTCATTGTTAGAGTTTACACTAAGGTCTGTCGAGGCATTTCCGCTGCAGTCAGGTCTGCCAAGGCAGACCTGCTGTAGGCGGTTTTGTGACAGTCCTGTTCTTTCTATCATCCGAATTAGTTTTAAGTTAAATATTAAAATTTTGAATAAAGTTCTTTTTTTAAATAAAAAGTGATTTTATAATTTATATGTTAATGCTCTAGAACAAATAGTTTTAGTCCAACTAAATTTAAAGTGTAACAAAAATATTATTTTTTACGATGCGCCTCCTGCAAAGCTAGACACAAAACTGAAATACATGTCTTGCGAGCCGAGTCGTTGCATCGTAAATTACAATATTTTGATTATTTTTAAGGCTTAGGCAGTGCTTGCTAGCAAGCATGCCCAGCCACAGCCATAGCCATTTACTTAAAGGGCTTCTCAGTCATAAGTAGTCCGCGTTCCCACAGAGCTGTGGCCACCTCAACTTTCTTCTTTTCGTTGCCCAGCGGCAGCTGCGATATGGGCGTATAAGCTGGATAAGCATGTATCAGCTTCTCGACGAATGGCACTTCCGCTGATTTGATCTCCATGAAATTGGCATCATACTTGCAATACTCCAGACCATTGTCCACATAGTAGTAAATGCGCTTTTTACCCTCCTCTGACACCACACGCAATACATTTGCGCGCAACAGACGCACTGATGTTTCCAACGTTAGATCATAATCACACAGGCAGTTACCATTTGCGTCCGCGTTGGTACGTGATCCATAAACCGTGCGTTTCTGCTCCTCAGGTTGTATGATAAGTGGCAGTGCCTCGTGTTGGAAGCGCTTGGCCAGCTGATCGACAGCGGCATCTATTTGCTTAGCGCTGGGCGAAAAACAATCATCAGCCAAATTCTGTACGATGCGCACAAAGTCAGCACGCACTTTGCTCTGGCTATTGCCATGCACCAGACCTGCATGATGCCAGGTATTGAGCGGCAAGCCACGACGCAAGTCAAGATTAGTTTTTATGGCCTTCTCTAAGACAATAGGCAAAAGCTTCTCCATCAAATCGGCATAAGACTGTTTTTGGTACACGCTTAGTGTTATATGCAGCGAGTGTTGATTTTGAGTGGTAAGAGCCTGATGCACGGTGCCGCGCGGAAAGTACAACAAATCTCCAGGGTTTAGCACCTGCAGAAACAATCAGTTAAAATAACTTAAAATAAAAGCAAACTTACGACTTGACTTACCTGATCAAAATAGGGCTCGCCCAGCTGCTCTTGCTGATAATTTTCTGAAGAATTACGTGCCAGCACATCACTTGCCAGTGGCGGCTTATAAAGACGCCAGCGCTTGCTACCCTTAACTTGCAGTACAAAGGCTTCAATGTCATCATAATGTGGCGCAAAGCCCTGACTGTTGGGTGGTGTTAGATAAACATTAGCACCAACCAGACAGTGAAAGAATTCTTGCAACGTGCTGCACACTTTGCGTAAGCCCGGTAAATAACTGGATGGATTTAATATGCGTACGCTGCAGCCGTCTACGTAATAGCCCCAAACTATGGGTGCTACTGCACGCCCTTCCGGATTATGAATCTGACGCACACCATTTGTATAGGAAGTCACATCTATATTGGTTGTAAACTCCAAATGATTCTTCACCAGCAATTCATCAATTTGTTTGAGGGATACGAGATCGCCAAAATAATTTGGATTTTTACGAGATATCAGACAGGAGTTTTGTTCCCAATATTTCTGAAAAAAATCTTCTACTGATACAGGATTTAGTATACAGTCTAATATGTGCCTTCCCTCTGCAATGCTATTTTGTTTGTGTACCTCTGCTGCGGTATCATTTTCATCTTGGCTCTGGGGTTCACTTTTGATTTTTTTAGGACCAACGTACTTCCAGTAGTCACTAGGAGTTGAAGAATTGCTGCGACGTTTGCCGGAAGCTTTCGCGTTGTTAACCGAACAGCTGGGTCCAGAGTCCTCAGAGCTGCTTTTACGCTCAATGGTTACCTTGACGCAGTTGTCGGTGGCATTTTCATCTTGGCTCTGGGGTTCACTTTTGATTTTTTTAGGAACACCGTACTTCCAGTAGTCACTAGGAGTTGAAGAATTGCTGCGACGTTTGCCGGAAGCTTTCGCGTTGTTAACCGAACAGCTGGGTTCAGAGTCCTCAGAGCTGCTTTCACGCTCAATGGTTACCTCGACGCAGTTGTCGGTGGCATTTTCATCTTTGCTCTGGGGTTCACTTTTGATTTTCTTAGGAACACCGTACTTCCAGTAGCCACTAGGAGTTGAAGAATTGCTGCGACGTTTGCCGGAAGCTTTCGCGTTGTTAACCGAACAGCTGGGTCCAGAGTCCTCAGAGCTGCTTTTACGCTCAATGGTTACCTTGACGCAGTTGTCGGTGGCATTTTCATCTTTGCTCTGGGGTTCACTTTTGATTTTCTTAGGAACACCGTACTTCCAGTAGCCACTAGGAGTTGAAGAATTGCTGCGACGTTTGCCGGAAGCTTTCGCGTTGTTAACCGAACAGCTGGGTCCAAAATCCTCAGAGCTGCTTTTACGCTCAATGGTTACCTCGACGCAGTTGTCGGTGGCATTACTCGCGTTGACGCTGCTGTAAGTGCTAGAGCTGCTCTCGCCGTTAACATCTTCTTGGATTTCGCTCGAGCGTGCCTGCACCTTTTGCTTCTTCTTTTGCTGCTTCTTTTTCCACATCTTCTTTTTAACAGCAGTCTTTACCTCTCCATTCATTTCACGCGCTTTGTTGATAGCACGTCCAAATTTTTGGCGTCTAGCGGGGCCACGCTTGCCCGTATTTTTTCCTGCCTTTGTAGCACCGCCTTTGTAAGCCGCAAATGCAGATAAGTTGTCTGACATGGCTATAACTTATTATATAACAATACTCGAACAATGAAGAAATATTTGTAACTAATATTCAAACAAAAAAAATATTTAATCAAATAACTGTGCCGCAGCACACGTGCTTGTCACTGAATTGACCTACGATAAATGAATGCTTGTCAGTGACAAGCAGCCTGCCAACTGACAGAAATAACTGCTGATGGCGTTGCCAGATGCAACAAATTGTCAAACATTGTCAGTTTGGCTTTAAATAAAAACTTTATGTTGTCAATTTTGGTAGAGCAACAAAGTTTTTGTTAAATTTAAACAATTAGACGTCGTTGTGGCGAATTTTACAAAAAGATCTTGGCCCACATCCTTACAAGATCAAATTGACGCAAGAACTGAAGCCGCTTGACCACCAGAAGCGTCGTATGTTCGTGAATTGTGCTGCGCAACAATTTGAAAATGATCCGGATTTTCATCGAAAAATCATCTTCAGCGATGAGGCTCATTTCTGGCTGAATGACTTCGTTATTGGTCAGGCAGCAGCAATCCACACGTGTTCCATGAGTTACCATTGCATCCCGAAAAAATTACGGTTTGGTGCGGTTTATGGGCCGGCGGTGTCATTGGGTCGTACTTCTTCCGTGATGATCAAGACTGGCACGTTACTGTGAATGGGAATCGCTACCGCTCAATGATAACCGAATATTTTTGGCCCGAATTGGATGATATGGACTTGGACAATATGAGCCACACAGCAAATGTCACAGTCCATTTATTGAAACCCAAGTTTGGTGAACGTATTATCTCACGAAATGGCCTAGTCAATTGGCCGCCTCGGTCGTGCGATTTGACGCCTTTAGACTATTTCCTGTGGAGCTACGTCAAGTCTATGGTCTAGGCCAACAAGCCAGCGACGATTGATGAACTTCGTACGAATATCGAATGTGAAATTGCTGCAGTATCGGCCGATTTATGCTTGAAAACCGTCGAAAATTGGGTTCAGCGTCTAGAGTTCTGCAAGTGTGCTCGTGGTGGCCATGCGAAAGAAATCGAGTTCCATACATAATGGCATCGAATGTAATTTCACAGGAATAAAGAATTTCATTGATATCCAAAGCCGTTTTTGTTTTATTTAAAAAAAGCTTTTGTAGCGCTCTTATTGAATAATCATTTACAAATGACCAGTTTGTACGGTGTCCGGCAGTACAAGAAACAATGGGAATCAGTCTTCGAAATAACGATTCGAGCTTATTAACGTCTTCTTTTTTTGGCAGTGTGGGGAGAATGGCGTAAGTTTGCTAGAATTATTTAACGATAAGCGCGGAAGACCAATTTTCGGGTCAACTCTGTCTTTCCAACGATTCAAACAAATCAATCGATGTCCTCGTTTTAACGACTAGGATCAAAGGGCGAGGACAACCGGCACCTATTCGCTTGATTCGCGATAAATGGGTTCGAAGATTGTAAGTAATCTTATTATGCAGGAGATGTAATCACTTTAGATGATCAACTTCTTCCGTTCCTTGGTAAATCGTCTTTCCCCCAATATATTCCCACGAGACCAGCGAGGTATGGAATCAAAGTATGGGTGCAGTTGCAGCTAAAACCTATTATGCTTGTATCATGCGCTCCTAAAGTCAGCCAAGGGAACCGTGCCGTGTTGGATATGACAGAAGGTTTGAATGCAAGGAACGATACATGCGACCATATCTTCACCTCTTCAACCAATTTCTGAAATAGCAAAGAATAGTAGTTGGTTAAGAAAGAACCGAAAAAAAATTCCGTCAATATTGCTCGACCTGATGATAAAGCCAGATTTTTATACCGCTTATGGATTTGACCACAATTTGCGACGATTCGTTACTTTACTCTCCACTTACCCTTCGAATGGTCTCATTGACTCAAACAACCCAAAAAGAAAAAGCCTGAAATTGTAGATTTGTGCAATAAGACCAAGGGCGGAGTTAATAGTTTGCAAATGGAAGGTAAATCTTTGGCCAATGGATCTCTTTTAAAATCAGTCTGCAATGCATTAATCATATTTATTGCAATGAATCCAGAATGGAATACAAATATCAGATGCAGATTATTTCTCGTTGAAGTTGGACAAATCTTATGCCATTCTTGTATAGAGCAATGGAATAGAAGTCTTATAAAGCACTTTCTGTACTACAGGGCATAAAAGTAGGACAACAACAAATTCTTTTGTGTTCCTTATTATGAAATTCTCTCGAAGGCTAGCAAAAAAATCTATATCAATTTTGGATATTCATCTCAAATAATTTTTTCGTTTCCTGCTTGAAAGAAAGAAGACGAAGGGGACGACCTCGACTCCGATGGAAAGATCAAGTGTATTCTATCCTTCCTTGGTATTTCTTATTGGAGAAGGCGCATGCAAGCAGAGGCGCCTGACGAGAGCTGTTGAGGTTGGCCGTAACCCGAAAACGGGTTGTCATCGCCACACAATGAATAATGCTTGAAAGCAATATATAAGATTCGTTTTTTTGGACTGTCGATTCTACGATATCTAAAACGAACACATTTTTGTTTGCGTCTTCTTGTTGAAGTTATACCCAGAGATGCGGCAATCTCAAAACAAATCTCATGACAATCAATTCATATCCAGGTATTCTGACAAACACTTATTATTAAACGATCCACTCAAGACGAGGGCTACATGGGAATTCCGAAAAAACAAAACATTTTGTTTTTCTTTATCACTAAGAATCCAATTAAGTTTAGTAAACTGATTGGTAAACAAAAAAATTCCACAAAATTGAAACACTTTTTATGCTATTCTAATTACTAGTAGACCCCTCCATTTATTGTTTTTATAACTAACTAAGCCACAACTCATATAAAAATTCTAGACACCGCTAATACATAGAGAGACCTTATCTTAAATTAAAATCAGTCGTTTGTCATTAGGAAAGGTCTGGGTCTGTCTAACTACTTAGCGCCTGAATCACGCCTTTAAACGTTAGAGTCGTACGTGCACCATAACTTCCGGAATTTGTTTCGAGTGCTTTCGAACTTTGCTATAAAAGCGCAGGCCAAAACTTTTTTTTAAACAAACAGTAACAGTCTTAAAAATTAAGAACATGGTCAATAGAATTTATTTGGTCGCTTTTATGCTTTTGTGCGGTGAGTTTTGGAAATCCTGAAAAGTTATTTTTTTTAAATAATTTCCATTTCTAGTCTGCTACTTGGCAGCGGCTAGTCCAGTGGCAATACCTGATGGTGGATCGGGATCTGCTATAACTAAGCCCATCACGGATGCAGTCGGATCTGTCACTGGTGTGATTCAAGGTGGTGGACTACCAGATATCACTGGCGGCATCTCAGGACTGATTCCAGGTGTTACGGGTGGTGGCATCTCAGGCCTGATTCCAGGTATGACAGGAGGTGGCATTGGTGGTTTGATTCCAGGTGCCACTGGCTAAAGCATAATACCGATGTCCTTTCTACCAAACAACAAGCAAATTGGCTTTCAAACTTGGCAATGTTTTCTAAATTATATTTTTTCTGGACAAAAATTCTGTGGTTCGAAGTATTTCAATAAAAATATTAAAAACAATTTATTTTGTAATGATTCTAAGATAAGTTGCAGAAACCGCATAATAGCTGCAAAAATATTTGAAGTACAAAAACGCTATATATTTTTTTATACATTTATGCACACGTTCGTCGTTTCGACGTAAAGGACTTTTAAGCTCAGCTTATGAATTTAAGACTTTTTGGTTGTTTCTTAAAATATAAAAAACAGTCACATTCGAAATCCGTGTCGCAACCAAGAAAATAGTTCAAATCTCAATCACAGTCATGGCCAAAATCATAGTTATGGTCACATTAACAGTCGCAGTCCCCAAATTTAGCTAGAAAAAAATATAAAAATTAAATGAAAAATAGAAATAATCTAAAAGTGTTGGTAAACTATAGCCCAGGCTGGCAAAGGCGTTCTCGCATAAAGCATATGAGAAAATGCTGGAAATGTGTTGGAAAAATCTTAACGAAATTTCTCACGTTTGCCATAATTACGAGCCAAATACGTGACATGTGTTTTGACTGTGAAATTTATCAAAAAGCAGAATGTTGGCTTTACTCCTGCCTGCCAGAGGCCTGCTTGACTTGCCCGACTTGGCCCAAACACGCCGTCGTCCAACCGCCCGTAATCCTCTGGCTGCAAGCGACCAGCGTCTTATGCATATGCAAGAACATTTCGCATAATTTTCAGACCATACCAGGACATAGCCAGGACATGGCCATAGCATGCTGACTTATAAATGGTAATAATGCTAATAAAAATCTGTGTACACTAGAAATATGTTTGCCAGCGTAGAGTTAAGCCCGGAAAAGTGCTTTGAGTCAAGTCCTGGGCTGCCGTAAACCTAAAGCATGTAATTCATAAAAATCTCTTGAACAAATGTTTGTGACTTTTGCTCATGCTCCTGTTAAAGTCAACATTAATAATGTTTGCTTGGTCACAAAAAAAAAAAAAACAGCATAATTTACTAAGCTACCAAAATGCTTTACTGGGTCAGGCCTAAAGGGAAAGCCGATATTTGGCTATAAGCCAGCTGTTGTTGTTTGCTTTATGTCTTGAAAAAGCGCGCGCGACAGCAAGTAAAACGCGCGCAAAACGCGTAGACGCATGACGTCGCAACGCGACGAAAGTAATTGCAGGGGAGTTCTACCTCCCTCCCGCCCTTTCTACTGGTTTCCTGATTGAATTGTTGCCTGATTGACAGTTGACAGTTGAAATTGATTTGTCCGCGATGAGCAGAGCGTAGCATTCACTTTGTCTATGGGGTTGGTTGTAACAATCTTACCGAGACGCAACGGAGTGCTCCGTAGGGCGGCCACAAGCTGCAGAGCACACACAACAAAGCTACACTTATTAATCCCCAGAGTGCAAGCGTGCATAAGTATCGGGGAAATGGATTAGAAATTTTTATGTTCACATTAAGTATGCGACGAGACGCAGAAGGTGGTGGTGACCAAATGGAAGTTGACGCAAGCTTGCCAAGGTGCTGAGACGAAAGGATTTGCTTTAACCACCAAGAGCTTAACCCACAGCCCACATACAGCACCAAACCAAAGCACGGCTATTTAATTAAGTTGTGGTGTTTGGAGTGGTGGACAGGAGCAACTGCAGCCATCATTGCTGAGTGCTAGCATATGGAACTGGATGACGTATAAAATGAGCCCGTCTAGCCGATAGTTAATGAATGACAAGGGTGTGAGTCAGTCGATTGCGGGAATCTGGTAGCAATTCTGAGAGTGGCTGATGGCTGGGTATGAAAAGAGCTGCTGAGTATTAAGAAGGTATAAGATCGGTAAAGTTACCTGCGCATGTTTCGATGTCTCCAATACTAATGGGCTCTGAGATTTAGGTGTTGGGAGGTAGGTAGGAGAGAAGGACGTAGGAAAAAGGAAATGGTGCAGTTACTTAGAGATTATTCATTAAGAATGGTACGCTCCAGGAGGGAAGGGGATCTGGCGAAGCGTCACGAGCCACAAATATCATATGGAGACTTTTCAAAAATACTCCGTTTCTGCGTTCCAGGGAGGAGGGGAGCGGATGATCCCTTACCGAGTAAGATAGTTATGACCTATCATTTATTTTAAATCTTGTTAGAGGATAGGGCATCCCCAAAATATTTCCATCTTGTACTGATTATTGGAATTAGTTTTATTTCAACCCCATTATTTTCCTGATTCTTCAGTTTATTTTTACAGGCTTCGTTTCCAAGTTGTTTTGGGCCACCCTTGCTTTCTACGGCCTGAAGAGCATTCAAGAGCTTATCTGCAAATTTCGCCAGAATCTTTACGCTGCGTGACAAATATGGGGGGATAATAACTGGTATGGGTATGTTCCCTATGCTTTAAGCAACACCTTGTACCATCTATAACTCAAGAACAACTAGACCGATATTTATAATCTTCAATTTGTTAGGTTTGTCTTCGCACCAAGAAGAAGAAATCTAATAAAACATACTTTTTTTTAGCGAACTAGGTAGAAAATCTTTTCAGTTGCTATATTAAAAATATTTCCCAATAAAATAGTAGAAAAAATATATATAATTAATACATTTTGGTAATAAAATATTTATGGACACGTTTTAAATATTTAGGCAAACAAAATTCCACAAAAAAAAAATACCCGATACTTTACTTTAATTTCATGCCAAAATAATAAATTTATAGTGATTGAGTCGAGTATAAATTGCATTCATGTAAAAGGCCTACTTCTTTTTGTTGGCTAAATAAATCTCAGGATTACCACAAAAGCATTTTCAAGTAATAAATTTGTATTCCCCAATGTGAAAGTAATAGAGCATGGCAGCAGACAGGACGCAGGACTTAACGGGCGTCTGCTGGTTCACTTAGGCAGGTACGAGGGTAGGCTGAAATGTTATTGTGTACCGAAAGGCTTAACTTCATCTATGAACAGCGAGCTCTAAGGTATCATAGGAGTAAGTTAAGAAATCTCTACGGAATTGAAGTTTGTCGGTACATAAGCGCGTTCTCTCCTAAGTGGAATGAGCATTGAGCCCTGACGATATCAGCCTTTAACCCAAGATCTGTCCTTCATCTCATCCGTTCTTGGAGAGAGTTTGAGAATTTGAAATTAATCTGGGGCACTCAGTGCTCTAGGAGCAGATCAATTTCAATTAAGAGGTTTCTTGAACCCCGGAATGCCCACAGAGAACATAAAGTTAAAGCTGTGCGAGGTTGTTGATGTGAGCAACTTGCCTACCGGGGCGCAATATTATGGAGCTATATGAAAAACCGTCTAGTCGAGACTTGTCAACAGGAAGGTCAGGGCCGTAGCCAGGTAGGCGCTGAGCGCCCCCTGAGCTGGGCTGAGTGCCCCCTCAGCTGAGCAGGGCGCCTAGTAGGGTCGTAGTCAGGTAGGCGCGAAAGGGCGTTGAGCGCCCCCGGAGTGGCGATTCTGGCTACGGCCCTGAGGAAGGTCAATGCCAGTGTTTCAAGCCGAGTCAAAATTCTCTTCAGGGCACCGTAGATTGTAATTTGGTAGTAGTCACTACCGGGTCATAACTTTCTCTCAACGGTGCTGCACTTACTTTGACCCCATGGAAAATGTGGTTCGCAGCTATGGGACAAATAGTCTCAAAGTTTTTTATTTTTTGAAAAACTTTTCCAACTGCCCTCGCACATACATACCTATATACATATACGGGTGCTTTGTAAGCGCTCCTGTTTACGTGTATGTATGTGTGTTCATGGAAAATTAAATTCAATTGTGTGACAAGTTAATCCTATTCCTCATCTTCCAACTTTTATTTAAGCTTCATTCTTTATGCATTACATACGTGCGCCAGGAGCTGGAAGCGTCCAACGCCCTCGCCCCACCCAGTACAGCCAGAGTCTGGCAAGCAGTCAATCAATCAGTCCGTCCGTCAGTCCGTCCGTCAGTCAGTCAGTCCGTCTCTCCAACTCTCCGTCCGTCAGTCTATCTGTCTCCCTTTGCCCTTCATACGCTGTCACAATTGTTTGATATGTTGCCAGACTTTGGTCTGCTCAAAAAGTGAAAGCGAAGGGTTGCCCAACTGTTTTCGTTTGGATCAGACTCAACCCATTCCGGTGGTTGTTGCTGCGCCCGGCAACACTTCATTAAACGCATAAAGCAATAAAATATGTGCTCTTGATGAACAAAACAAAGGGCTCACCCCCTCCCACAACATGACACATCACGCCCAACGCTCTACGCCCTGACAGCTTGACATTGCCTGCTAATGGCAACTGGAACGCCATGTAATGCTCACATATGCCAACTGACTCGGTACTGACTTCCAATTTGACTTTAACTTGGACGCTACTTGACTCGAGGCATTTTGCTACCGGCGCTACAGGTAATGGATAATGTCAAAATTTGAGGGTTACTGGTTACAGGTGTCTCTCCCTGAGGCTCGCCGTTTGCAGCGGTTGACTGAACTTTTTGTGTCGAACAATTTTTGGAATATACTTGAAGCCATGGCAGTTTATTGGATTACTTATTACCCCTAGTAGCTGAAGAGAACTTCCTTATGAGGTCACATTATTCCTGTTGGGTTTACAGATTTCATTTCTATCAATTCTGGTTCGGGTTCGCAAAAAAAACTAGCTTTTCAAGGCCCATGGTAAAAGTAACAACCTATCACAACAGCTCTATCAAAATCAATAGTCTTTATGGATTCAATTTTGCCTAATAAATTACTTCCAATTGGGCAGGTAAATCACTGACTACCTACTTACTTACTTACTGTAGTACTTTTCTCCTTGTAAAGCATAGCGCCTCTATCTCTGGCCACTAGAATATCAAGTATTTTACCATAACCTTGCCAACACTGTCAAATTTTCAAAATCACATTTAGTTTTTTAGGAAAACATCAATACACAATTATTACTGTTCCCCGTTCAGTTTCCTGGGTAGCATCCATACCATCTTCACTCTTTCTGTAGCAGCTGCTATTGGCCTCAGGAATGTAGGTAAAATTTCTATTAACTAAAACAGGGCTTGTGAACGACTTTATTGTAACTATCCTTAACAGATCTAAATGCGATAGAACACAACTCATTAATGCATATATAACCGAGTTTTTATCTTTCTTCCAAGTTGGATTTTTCTCTTGGAAAAACCAGAACTCTGGCAACATGCCCCTTCAGACCACATACCCAGTTCATGGTTGGGCCTACAA
>JBAMAX010000615.1:0-18775 GCA_037043745.1 Chymomyza amoena
TTTTTTCCGCTCTTCAGTAAGGTTTGCCATTTCATCATGAAAAGATATACGACCCAACAACGAGTCGAAATTATTAAAATTTACTACCGAAATTTGGAGTTAGTGGCCTCAACTTTAAGAGCGCTACGTCCAATTTATGGTTGTCATAATTGTCCAGCCAGATCAACAATTGAGCGTTTAGTGGAAAATTTGAATCCACAGGCACAGTACAAAATGTTCCCGTGCCAGTGAGACAAAAAAGTGCCCGAAGTGTCGAGAATATTGCTGCCGCTAGCGCATCAATTGAGGAAGACCCAAATCAGTCTCTCACACGCCGGTCTCAAGGCATCTCTGTGACGTCGTTGTGGTGAATTTTGCGAAAAGATTTTGGCCTACATCCTTACAACAAGAAGATTTATTGAAAACAAAGTTTGGTGAACTGGTTGGTGTTATCTCACGAAATGGCCCATTCAATTGGCCGCCTCGGTCGTACGATTTGACGCCTTTAGACTATTTCCTGTGGAGCTACGTCAAGTCTATGGTCTATGCCAACAAGCCAGCGACGATTGATGAACTTCGAACGAATATCGAACGTGAAATTGCAGCAGTATCGGCCGATTTATGCTTGAAAACTGTCGAAAATTGGGTTCAGCGTCTGGACTGCTGCAAGCGTGCCAGTGATGGCCATGCAAAAGAAACCGAGTTCCATACATAATGGCATCGAATGTACTTTCACAGGAATAAAGCATTTTATTGATATCTAAAATCGTTTTTGATTTACTAAAAAAAAAACTTGTAGCGCTCTTATTGGAAAACCCTTTACAAATTTAAAACGTTTCTAAAGTAAAACGTTCACATGATTTATAAAAAATTTTAAATTATATTTAATTTAAGTAAAACTTAGCCACATAAAAAGCGACTTATAAATATGAAAATCCACTTTAGGAAACTTATATTCTGCTGAAGCTGTTCAGCGAGGATACGACGATGCGAGTGTTTCACAACCGCCATGAGAAGCTCCTTCAGAGTGTTCTCGGGTGTATCGTCACCCAGTAGACGTGCATTCACCATTACCTCCTCCAAACCAATCACTAGACTATTAGGATACTCTTTCAAGTATAAAGCTATTCGCCTAAGTACGCCCAGATGTCGCTCCGGCAGAACATGCTCTTCCGATTCATTGGTAGTAAGCTCTACCAATACTTCATCAAACTGGCCGCGGACCAGCTTAAAAATGATTCGGTCGACATATTCACATTGAATATCGGTAAGAGCGGTGAACGCTATTAAGGCTGCTGTCCTGGTTTTAGAAAGACAGAAGGCATGATTTGTTTTTGAACCCAAATATATTCCAATTGACTTACAGCTCTGCATTTGTTGCTTGCTCCATGGTAATTAAAATAAGTTATGGCTTATTCTCTTAGAATTGTTCTACAAACTAAACGTAGTCTAAAAGATTATTTTAGCAGATTTTTAAGCTAATAAAGACACAGAACTACTGTCAAATGGGTACAAATATTTCATGGCCTACTTTGCTAAGCAGCAATCATATACATACATATGTATTATTTTTGAACCAGCTCACAAACCGTATTGTTCCCAAGGAGTGAACTAATTTTCAAGCAGTGCAAGCAGAGCTATTGGCAGCACAGGATGATCCAACAGTACGAAGGTGACGCTACGCACAGCTTACCCACATCTCTCTTTAAAAAAGAGAGCAGCGGTGTAATTTTTCTATGATAGCTATTTAATTGATCCTACACAAATGTTTGGATTAGTATGAAACATACAAATACAACATATTTATGTCAATTTAATTCTTGGTGTAAAGTTTAATCAAAAAAAACCTCTTCAGGACGTCGTATCGCAAATCAGGAAGACGGCTAGAACACTGGCGGAGAGAGAATGGGACATGGTGTCCGGTTGTCGCATCTCCCAAGCACACCGGCCGAGATATGATCCAAAGCGAACCTCTGAACTCCTGCGCTTCCATAAAAACAGGACTTGGATGATGATAGGCGTTGTAACGGAGCACTGCATTATAGGCAATATGGCTGAGAGGTTGCATATTCCCCATCACAATTTCTGCCGCAGTTGCAGAGATAAGGAAGAGACAGAAAGCATCCAACACCTGCTGTGCGACTACCCTGCGCTTTTTAAAAGACGAACCCAGTTTCTGGGTAAATGATTTTTTGAGAATCTTTGTAGTCTAGCCTTTGTGCCCATAGCGGATCTGGCTGCTTTCATCGAACCCTCAAAATGGTTCTGTAACATTAGAGACTGCAGCGATCATCCTCCACTATAACTTCCTTTCTTTAATCCCTTTCCTATCCTTCTTTATTTTAGGCAACACAATGGACCTCATGGTCTCTGAGTGATCTCAGACACTATCTGAGCTGCCCATACAACCCAACCTAACATAAAAGCTATTATAGTAGATGTATATAGAAAAATTTCCGTTGTGTTTTTTCGATCGATCGAGCGTTAGCAATATAAATCCGTTTATTCGGCTTCGTTTTCTGCGTGCCCTGGAAAACGATTTTTTTTTTTATTCGATATTTCCCGATTTTCCCGAAAGTCTCTATTAATTAAAGACACCGCCGTTCGGATTCGGCTATAAACTGTAGGTCCCTGTTCAGTTCGAACAGTTATAATAGAGATTCCCTATGCCCCTATCCAAGGGATCAAACACTATTTTTTTGTCGATAAATTTTAATTTAGAACTTTGTGTTAATTGCTCTAACAACAAAACTTTTAATTTATAACAATAAAAATTGGGTTTTGCTGAAATTGAGAACATCAAACATGCGGTTTCAAAACGAAACCGACTAAAATATTCGGATTTTTTTCCGGCGTAATTTGATTGATTTTCATATCTTGCTTCAACGCAAAGGCATAAATAAATAAATTGCTGCAGTATCGGCAATTTATTTAAGTATTTATGCTTGAAAACCGTCAAAAATTGGGTTCAGCGTCTGGACTTCTGCAAGCGTGCCCATGCAAAAGAAGTTCGAGTTCCATAGATTATGGCATCGAATGTAATTTCACTGGAATAAAGAATTTGATTAATATCCAAAACCGTTTTTGTTTTATTTAAAAAAACTTTTGTAGCGCTCTTATTGAAAAACCCTCGGTTCCGTAAAGCCTGCTGGGACAATGGTCATCAAGATGTTTTGTTGGCGGAATTGCTTTTAAGTGGGGAAGTCGGGATGTCGGTCCAACCGCGCCGATTCAGCCGCATCAAGCTTTTACAGAACTCAAATATGTCTCGAATAGGAACTCAAATATGGGCTCTTCGCTTTTATGCTCCACGTTGACTTTACCGGCAAGGCTGGCCCCACCAATAGCCCCCACCAATCACCTGGAACGCTCTTCTTCTTTTTTTTATAATATGCATATAGCAAATTTATTGAATGGGTTGCTCATATGTTCACATTTATTGTGCAACTGCCTGTTTTGGTATGTTGGAATGAGCTCTTATTTACTACAGTTTAAGTTATCGGTTTAAATTTTCGGTACAATATTAGTCCCATGAGTGTTTGCTGAATTTTTTGTTGAGTAGCGACTTAGGCCTAGATTTATGTTGTTAATAAAGTTGCAATTGTTGCTTGTGATTAATTCGGCTACTAGCTACCAGACATCCAAAAATGTTTCATCATCAGGCGGCGGCGTTGGTCAATTGGTTCTCCTTCAGATCGAGATTATTCTGGAATAGTTGCTGGTTGCTCAACAGCGGCACTTTGGCCACCTCGTGAAAGATCAGGCTGGAGTACTTCTCGCGTATTGTCATAATAGTCTCATGCGGTTTGCGGTGTAAGTTCGCATTCAGCACGGGCACTATCTCGGAAAAGTCGCTCAGTTCGTATCCAGTGAAATAGCTCAAGGTGTTTGTCCAGGTTTTCTTATTTAAATCAGCTGCATCCTCGCGCATGCGCAGCGCCATGTAGAGCGTAGCGGCTGCCAGCTTTGAATCGCTAAAACGCACGCAGGAGTATTCCAGCAGCGATAGCTCCAATATATATCGCGCCAGTGTCAATGTGGGCATGGTTACTTTAGCGCAACGAGCGTAGCGCACCAGAAAGTGATAGGCCAAAGGTACCAAAGGTAAGTTGTAGTCAATGGTATGCAACGTCTCGATTTCCATTTTTTCCAGTTGGTTGTGTTTATAGGCGCCATCGCATATATACAAAAAGTCAGTAATAAGCGGTGGAGCACGCTCATCGTACTTGCAGGCTATGAAAAAAGCGGTGGCGCCCAGCACCTGCAGCTTCTCTTTGATAATGACCTGGCGGCTCAAATAGAGATCCACAATTTTGATTGCCAAATAGAGTGTTTCATGATTGGTCTCAAATGTTTCCTGCACCTCGACCAGCCAGTCCACCAGCAATGTGCGCATCCAAGCAGTCAAATGCACTTGCCTGGGCATATAGTCATCAATAAAAAACTGCGACTCTCGTGATTTCATATAGTTGATTATGTCCATGGCGTAGACCGACACCTGGAAGGGATCATCCCAGTTTTGGCGATCAAAATCTTCTACATCGGCTGGCATAGGGCGCATGGGTGCTACCTCAGATGTGGCTTTCAGTAAGGTCAACTTAGTCTTTTGTTGTAACTTTGCAGTGGTGCGGGTCATAATTTTGTTCTTTGGCGCGGGCCCGGGCCCAGCAAATGCATTTATGTTTTCCTGAGTCTTAGTCTGTTGTAAAGTTTGTTTTTTGGGCACCTGCTTTGTACCCTCCTCACCTGGATGCATCGTGACGTTAACATTGATATTGAGATTAACAAGCGCAGAGCGCTTTGTTTCGTCGTTCTTCATAGAGCTATTATCGGCCTTGCGTTTACGGCGCGAATCCATATTGGAGTTGGCACGACGCGTGGGCCCCTTGCGAGTGGCTTCAATGGTTGGATTACCTTTTATTGGCGCCATCTTGAAATGCGGTCTTCTGTTGTTGTTGCTGTTAAAAGCGTAGCGTTGTTTTTTTTTTTGGTTTATACTTTAGCACAACTTGAATTTGTATGGCAAATTGAGTTTTTTTTTCTTGGATGTATACTTTTTGAATATCAATGCGTCAAATTAGAGATTCCACCTGGACTTATGGCGCTTACGCTCCGATCTTAACGTGGCTGGCTGGAATAAAGAAACAAAGATTAGATGCGTCGCTTTAACCAACTGAACACTTTACATATACATACATACATACATATGCATGTGCGCACGAGTGCAACAAAAAGTTAACGGAATGTGTGTCTGTATTTGGTTAATTTTCTATATTGGATATAAACTTTTATGCATGTGTTCTGGAAAAAGGCATTCCAACATTTGCTCACACACGCTTTGACTTTTTTGCTTACCCGCACACAGACTCAAAACTTTGCGCAGTTTTATGCTGCTAACGAACGGAAAAGTCAAAAGGAAACCGCAAAACTGCGCGCACTGCTCAACGAAAATTTACAGCAACAAATATTAAGCAGCGACAACGGCACTTATTAGCTGGAAATTAACTGTGTGTGTGTGTGCGCGCTTGCGTCTTGTGTCAACGTAGTTCATTTTGAACTCAGTAGACAACGCTGGCTCCGTCCACTGGTTCATTAGAGCTTTAACATTGATTTTAAGCGCTGCTGTTAAATGCTACTGTTAAGTTTAGTGTTCTGTGTTAAATAAATATTTTGCATAATAAGTTACAACAACTGAGCAACAAAAAAACGTTCAGATGAACAAATGATGCAGTCAAGTAAAACTCAATACTGTGGTTCATTTTTGATTTTGGCTCTATTCACCAGTTCATTTACTATCAGCAGTGCTGTATAATAATTATAGAATAAGCTAGATTCTAAATAAAAATAGTCTAAAATTCAAAAGTAAATGCTGAGAAACAAGCTATAACCAAATTAAAGAAAACAAACAAAAAATCAAAGGTTTTGAAATGATAGTAGTTATAATTAAAAAATGATTAACCACATGCACAGACATGACTGACAACGGCTTCAAAACCGTTGACAACATTTTTTGAGATTTGATTAAATTCATTAATAAAAACTAATTTATACGAATAACCCCTTACTTATTTGGAAAGTTTATTCAATTTCTAAAATATTTGTTTCGTTATGTTTTGCTAAATCAAATGTTTTAATTCATGATTTTCATTTTTACAAAATCGTTATTAAAATCTGTGGTTCATTTGCCATACTGTGTCAACGTTTATAATTTATTCATGCAAAGGAGTTGCCATATGCGGTACTAAATAATAACATTTCGAATTAAAATAAGCCAAGACGTACCTACACGTTGGAATTCTACGTTTAAAATGTTTCAAAGACTGTCAATCTCAAGGGAGGCGGTGGTGGCAGCACTGTCGACCCGAGTCGATTTAATTTTGTCAACAGAAGAGTGGAATTTTATTAATGGAGTTCTGCCTATTTTGCAGCCTTTTTATCACGTAACCGAGGAAATTTCGGCAGAGAAAACTGTGACTCTGTCCAAAATAATAGTCATTCAGGCATGTTCTAGATTTCGATTCAGACAAAAAGTGTCGGAATCGAAATGAAAGGTGTTCTAGATTTCGATTCCGACAAGAGTTTACTTGTTATGAAAAGTTTGGCTTGCAGCTGTCGAAATGAAAAGTATTTTGCTTTGTTTGCTTAAATAAACGCATTAATGCCACCAAAATTAATTTTGTATTATTTTTTAATGTTTTAAGAAAATTTAGATGTGCTCAATTCAACGAATCAAGTTTAATTTTCATTATATATTTTTATGACAAAAAATGTCTATTAAAATTGTGTATACATGCAAAACCAAAACGAGTGGAATGAAAGTAAGGTGTTCTGGATTTAGACAAAACAAAACTTCGAAATGTGTATTGTGTAGTCGTGTTGTCGTGTTGCACAAGTAAATTCGAAGATAATTTTATTAATGGATGGCTCCAAATATGTATATAAAATAAATTGTACAAAATTGGTAAATAAATAAAAAATGTTTGTCTGTCAGAAAGATGTTGGCAGAAAGAAAAATTAAATTAATAAAATGGATGTTCGAAAACTGGAGGTAACTCTACAAGTGAACTTATCGATGGTTGATCAGCTGATCAGCTGGCAATTTGCTTGAAATTTGGCGCACTTTTTAAACAAACAACAATGATCCGCTTTTTTAGTTAATTGTAGTAATACATTTTCAAGGAGCAAAAAAGGAAGTGCTAAGCAAAACACAATACCAACGTTGTCAAATGTTGGCAAATTTGCAAAGCACCAACGATGTCAACTACAGAAAATACGACTGTGAGAAAGAAATGTGCCTGTTTAAGCGATGATAATTAACCGCATGACCGATTCAATTGTGAAATGCTTATGGAAAATAAACAAACAACAATTCAACAAAGCGGAATGTAGCAAGAAGTAACTGAAGGTGGCTTTGAAACTGCTGCTTAAAATAATTTGCCGACTAAAATAAAATAAACACATAGAGTTGGCGAAAAATTGTATGTTATACTTTTAAAACTAAAATGCAAACTACAAATTGCTTATGTTTTTACTACGTGTGCATTTTTAAAAGACGGCTGCTGTATGATGCCGCTTCCATTTCAATTTAGCGCCATATAAACAAACATAAACAACACAGCTGCTCTGCACAGCTGGTCTAAATGAAAACGATTCGAAAACGATTAGAAGTGGATTCGAACTCGGTCCGAAATCTAGAACACCATTTGTCGGAATGCACTCGTTATGACTTTTCAAAACGAGTCGAAATCTAGAACAGGCCTGATTATTGGCTTATTGCAAAAAAAAAATGGTCTCCTTAAGCAAAACGGTGCAAGATCCCATTTTGATAGAAGTTTGCAATGATGTTATATTGGATATGAATGACAGATTTCAGAATTGCGAGGGAAATGTGTTGTTTGCGGAGAGCACAATTTTAGATCCCAGATTTAAAGGAAGATGTTTTAAATCTGTGGACGCTTTTGAAAAATCGGTAGAAGATATAAAAAAATTAATATCAATTTGTCCAGTCGCTGCACAAACCACAGTTGAAACCGGCAATAACGATACTGACAAAACTTCAAATGGGGACGACGTATGGGCTGAGTATGACAGCTCCTTTTTCAAGTCAGTCAGCCCAGCAACAGCACAGGAGCAGTTACCTGGGAAATGGATAAATATCTTGCCGAGGAGTATATTTATCGGAAGGACGAACCCTTAGTATGGTGGAACCAGCGAAAGTCACAGTATCCCTTACTTTACACATACATGTTAAAACGGCTCGGCACTGTCGCTACATCTGTGCCCTGTGAGCGCATTTTTCCAGCGCAGGTGAAACAGTGCGAAAAAGAAGGTCTTTACTTAAACCGAAGAACGTGGAAAGCCTGATGTTTTTGCATAACAACATGTAAATTTTGAGTAAGTATTTTTTTAAATTCACAAACCAATTCATACCTAATCGGTTGCTTTTTTTTATAGCCTGATATAATCTATTTTTATATATGTATGTATATATAATCTCTCATACGTCCCAATGAATGGATCTCAAAGAATGTTTATTTTGTTTTTAATTTTCTGTTATATTTTATCTTATAATTTTGTTATATTCCCAATGAAGGGAGCTAAAAAATATATTTTTAATTAAAAGTTTGTTTTGTTAGTTTAAAGAAAAAAATTTTAAAATAAGTAATATTTTTAAATAGCTTAAAATTTAACGTATTTTTACTTCAGGCTCATGAGCTATCAGCAAGTGAGCCAGTGAGCCAAATGAGTGAGTTGGCTCACTTCGAAAAAAAGACCGAGTGAGCCAGTTCACCTCGATGAGCTGCTTTTACCCAACTGTACTTCCTTTTCGTCCAATGGTCAGCGGCAGCGTTGCCACCCGCTCCACTTGCAATAAGAACCAAAATTGTTCTTATGAACTTTTAAGCAGTTCGAACGTCGCGACGCGTCACGGACAATAAAAAAGTAAATTGCGCGAAATTTGTGTAAAAAATTGTTTAATTAATTGATTAGCGTGTTGCAACAAATGTAAATTGTTAATTAAATAAATTCATAAGCTATTTGGCAAAAGTGCGTGCTGGAAACTGAGCAGCGTGCAACGCGTTGTTGCAAATTGCCGCTTCCAGAGCCTTCCAGCATTATTTACGTGCGGTAAAGCCAACAAATTCTGTGGAAAATACTGCAACAGTAAAACGTATAGGAAGACCTCCAAACAAAAAGGCTACAGTTGAAACGCAGTAAGTTTTTTAATTTGCAATAAGTAATTAATGCTTATTAATCTAAAACTTCAATCAATTCACAATTAATGTGTGCAGAACCAACCAGGAAGACATAGCCACCACTTCAGCAAAGCCAGAACCTTCTACTTTAGAGAATACTGCTACTGAACACCCAAGAATTTTTAGACGCATATCTTTCAGCTGACGGATCGAGTATAAACGCGTAAGTTATTACAGTTCTGCGTATATAGTTTTTACTTACATATATAAAGATATATATCCCTTGTAGATCGTACAATGCCGAAGAACCCGTCACCGGATGTGCCTTCTGATTCTACCGAAGCCATGCCAATGAATATTGGCATATCATTGGTTGAATCAATCAACCCGTTTCAAAACCCGTCAAACGTTAAAACTCAATTTGATCAAGCCATGATTGGATCTACTCTCCCAGTTTCTGCACAACTTAATAATAATCTCGATGAACCACAGTCAACAGCCGTTTATTTCGGGACTGAACGTAAACAACCCCAGATTCAATCCATTTTACCCGCACAATATCCGCCCCACTTTGTGCATCAACTGCCTCCCTTGCCCGAACAATATTCAGCAAGTTCGACTAAGACTTTTAAAACGGAACGTGATGAAACTGAGACTCAAGACATTTTAGCCGCTGAATGTCCACCACAAACTGTGCATAAGCTGCCAACCTTTGCTGAGCTTCAATCAAGAATTGAAGAACCTTCTGAAGAGCGGCTAAATGCGTTTGCAATGCAATATGGACCAGCTATAGAAAATCTACTACTACTAATTGAACGTACGGGTTACCAAGTACCCGCAGAATTTGGCCCTACAGCGGAAAACATTAATGCCAATAGTGCCGCTATTTTAAGCCCCTCGCCAAATCTTCCGACCGATACCTCCACCACGCCGTCACTAAGTGAATCTTTGGGTGAAGTGTTTGGCACCAGAACTATTCGTGATGTTTTGAATATACCTGCAACACGCAAGTATGTGCTGGAGGAGAAGCACGTGTCGGCTTTAGCAAATATGTCCGGTTTGAACCTGCAGCTTCTGCGTAATATGCTCAATTTTATAACGCGTATGACGGACGAGCAACTCGAAAGCATGGAACCAGTATCCACTCAGCCATCTTCAATGGAGCAGCAGGAGGGTCTAAACTAAAATATTTTAACTACCTAGACTAATCAATGTGGAAACAAAGTTTTATCATTTTAAGACTTATGGTATTCCAAATATTTGTCGTTCAAAATCACCGAACAATTACTACGTTAAATCAACACGATTTTATGATGAAATTAATTTTTGATTTATGATTTATCAAAGGATAAACAATTTCGATGTCGAAAGAAAAATTAATCTTAAGATTTTTTAAACTAAAAGAATGTGCTTTGCAGTTTGTTGCCAAATTTTATGAAGGTCATTTTTAATTTGGCTAACTTGATATATAAAAAACTTTGTAAACAAATTTATATCAATTGAGGTATAAGCAACAAGGAATAACTAAGAAATATGTATTTTATGTTTTTTTAAATTGAATGACGAAAACAAACTTTTAACTCCCAAGAACAGAATACAGCCATAAAGAAGCGAGTTCTGCTGACTTTGTAGTGATTTCAACTTTGAGATTATCTTTTAACATCAAATTATATAGCTAATCGAAAATGAAAGGTTTTCCATGTCATGTCGCCTTATATTTTAGATCGAAAAAGCCCACTAAGTGGAGAGATTTGCTACATAAAATGAAATTTAGCCCATTAGTTCGTTTAATTGTAATTTATGAAGAATAACTAATACAATAAAAATCAAAGTTGCAAATATTTGAACAAAAAATAAGGATTGTTTTGGTGTAGTCGTACTTCGATGGATTTCCTATTCGACTGCTCAAAAATTTGGAAACCATATCCTCGCGCGGCATGATTCCAATTCCGGGCTATGTTCTTAGTATTATAGTTAAGTGCGACCAAAGATATGGAAAAAAATATTAGAAACTCGGTTATCACCCGAATTTTGAAACCATACCTTGCAAGCAAGTGTTTATACCCTGTACCGTATGGTACCAAGGGTATATTAAGTTTGTGCAAGCCGAAAATGTATGTAACATATAGAAGCAGACGTCGAGACACCCCCAAAGTTACCTAAAATATGATCAGGGTGAATAGAGAAGTCGATATACCCATGTCCGTCCGTCCGTCCGTCCGTGTGAACGCCTAGATCTCAGAGATAAAGAGAGCTAAAGTTACCAAACTTTCACATTAGATCTCATATTATTCCATAGGAGGCAAGTTTATTTTATTTTTTTGATATCGGGGATAAATTATATAGCTCCCATGGGGGTGTTTGAGACGACCTCGACAAAAAAAAAGCGTTTTAGATGAATAATTCGTTTGTTTATGAAGATATCGTAACGAAATTTGGTATTCGAAAGTTTTTTATAGTTGTCAATCACTGTACCAAATTTGATCGAAATCGGTTGACTATATCATATAGCTCCCATAGGACCGATCGGCCAAAATAACTTTTTTAAAGAAAAATTCGCTATATTTCGTTTTTTAATAAAGATATCGTAACCAGATTTGGCGTTTGGAAATGTTTTAGACCACTTAAGCAATGTGCCAAATTTGAACAAAATCGCTTGACTATATCATATAGCTCTCATAGGTCCGATCTTCCAAAAAAACGATTTTTTAACAAAATTTGTTGTGTTTCGTTTGTTTGTTAAGATATTGGGACCAAATTTGACAATCGTGAGTATTTTATAGTTCCTAAGCACTGTACCAAATTTAATCCAAATCGTTTGACTAGATCATAGCTCCCATAGGACCAATCGGTCCAAAAACACGTTTTTCATACAAAATTGATGTGTTTTGTTTGTTTGTAAGATATTTGAAATAAATTGGCATTCGGATCTTTTTAAGGTATTTAAGCATTGTGTCAATTTTTATTGAAATCGGTTGACTATACATATAGCTCCCATAGGAATGATCGGTCAAAAAAAGGTTTGTTTAAAAATTCTTCTGTTTTTGGTTTTTTGTGAAGAAATCTGACTTTATTGCAGTTAGTGGTACAGGGTATCCCAAAGTCGTCCGCGCCCGACATTCCGTACGCCATTTTTTTTGTTTTGAATTATTTCAATACCAATAACTCTTATTTTTGATATCTGTTAAAAGTCTTCCAAAGTCATCTTTTCAAACATTAAAAATATCATAAATATATTAAGCAAGATATTAAAGAGCATTAAAAAAGCTGATATAAAAATAAGAATTACGATTGTTAACATTAAGATAGGCTTTTTTGCGATAAACATAAGTCGCGTGTGTCCGAAACTTTGGCACGATTATTGGATTCACCTACAAAGTTTTTTTTTGACATATACCACTTGATGCAGTTTCGGATCTTACAGGTAAGGTCACGGGCTTGACCTCGTCCGGTGGCGGACTTGGATTACCGCCCTTACCCGTTGGAGACACTGCCGCTCTTTCGGCTGCGGCTGCTGCTGCTGCTGCCGCTGCTGCTGGAACTGCCGGAGGCCTTGGTGCTACTTCCATACTTGGTAAATTACCTGGAGTGTAATTCATCTAATCTCATTCAATTGTATAATGTAATTTGTTAATTAGAAAATTGTAATATTCAATGGATAATATATATTAATATTCTGAATAAATAGATTTAATCGCATAGCTCTGGGAATAATACTTAGAGCTTATCAGCAAGCCAAACATTAAAAAAATCGTTTGTAAAAATATACTGCAACCGTAATAATTCACTCCGATAAGTCTAAAAATTGGAACCACCATATTCCATTCTTAGAGTACAATATTTCTCGATGCACAATATACAGAAGAAAATGTATAGTGCTAAGATTTTCGGAAAAAAAAATAGCGTACGTTAAGTCGGGCGCGGACGACTTTGGAATACCTTGTACCACTAGCTTGCAATAAAATCCGGTTCCTTCGTAAAAAACCAAAAACAAAAGAATTTTTAAGCAAACATTTTCTTTTGACCGATCGTTCCTATGGGAGCTATATGATATAGTCAACCGATTTCGATCAAATTTGACACAGTGCTTTAATGCCTTAAAGAAGATTTGAATGCCGAATTATGTTCAAATATCTTTACAAACAAACGAAAACACAACGAATTTTGTATAAAAAACTTTTTTTCGACCGATTCGTCCTATGGGAGCTATATGATAGTCTACCGATTTTAATAAAATTTGGTGTAATGCTTAGGACCTATAAAAAACTTAGAAGTGCCAAATTTAATTCCAATATCTTCATAAACAAACGAAACTCAACAAATTTTGTTTAAAAATCGATTTTTTGGAAGATCAGCCCTATGGGAGCTATATGATATAGCCAACCGATTTTATTCAAATTTAGTACAATGCTTGAGTCCTCTAAAAAACTTCTTAGTGCCAAATCTGGTTACGATATCTTCATTATAAAATGAAATATAGCGAATTTTGCATAAAAAAAGTTATTTCGGCCGATCGGTCCAATGAAAGCAATATGATATAGTTAACCGATTTTGATCAAATTTGGTATAGTGCTTGGGAACTATAAAAAATTTGGTTACGTTATCTTCATAAACAAACGAATTATGCATCTAAAACTTTTATTTTTTTCGAGTTTGTCTGAAACACCCCTATGGGAGCTATATAATTTAGCCCCGATATCAAAATAAATATAATATACTTGTTTCCTATGGAATAATATGGGATCTAATGTGAAAGTTTGGTTTCTCTAGCTCTTACCATTTCTGAGATTTAGGCGTTCAAGCGTACGGACGGTTAGACGGACATGGGTATATTGACTTCTCTAGTCCCCCTGATCTTTTTTTAGGTAACCCTGGGGTGTCTTCGACGACTCCTTCTATATGTAACACACATTTTCGGCTTGCACAAACAAAATATACCCTTTGTACCATACGGTACGGGTATAAAAAGTGTACTTATTAGAAAAACTTAATCTATTGTTCCCGAATCAACATCCTTCGGCGAAAGCAGGAAATAAATGTTTTTCAATTAATGTCAAATTTGTTCTTAAAGATCTATAAGACTTCCTTAAAACAACCATTTATTATTTTAAATTTTTTCAACACCAACACTCTATTTTTTGATACCTATTTAAAATCTTCTACATCGATATTTTCAAACAGCGGACTATATATGCAAAATATAATATAATTTTTATCAATATGTTAAAGAGCATTAAAAAAGCTTATCTGTATATAGAGAAACGATTATTTAACATTAAGATAGGCTTTTTTGAGTTAAACATAAGTCGCGTGTATTCGAAATTTTGGCACGATTATTGGATTCACCTATAAAGTATTTTTTTGACATATACCAATTGAGCACGCTTTGTGACGTCAGAGCTGTACGTGCTCTCTGAATGTATTGAGCTCTACAGAATTTTGATATAAAAACGCTGACTTGGCTCTTTGGGAACCCACAGTCTGAAAAAACTTTCCCAACATGTTGAACAGAATTTATTTATTAGCGCTTGTTCTATGCGGTATGTATGGAGGGGATTTATTATCTTCCAGTAATTAATATTATAATAATATTTTCTTTGATTTTTAGTGTGTAGCTTGGTAGCTGGCAAACCATCGCCTGATTTAGGTTCGGATATTACAGGTAAGGTCACGGGTTTGACCTCGTCCGCTGGCGGAATACCGGATATTAAAAGTAAGGTCCCAGACTTGACCTCGTCCGCTGGCGGAATACCTGATATTAAAAGTAAGGTCACGGATTTGACCTCGTCCGCTGGCGGAATACCTGATATTAAAAGTAAGGTCACGGATTTGACCTCGTCCGCTGGCGGAGTTGGGTTAGCGCCCTTAACCGGTGGAGGTACCGATGCTCTTGCGCCTTTAGTAGCTGCTGTTGCTGGCGGTACTGCTGGAGCTGCTGCTGGTGCTGCCGCTGGCATTGCCGCCGTATCTGGAGGTGCTTCGGTACTTGATAAAATAATACCTAAAGTGTAATTGATCATTCTAATTAAATGCTCTAATGGATTTTCTCAATGGATTATAATATCTTGAACAAAAAGATTTAACCTAAACCTAAATATTCGAAAAATGATTTATACAAAATTGCAACCATATACTGCAACCCTAATAGATCAAGTCGTTATTCCTAAAAACAACCAGGTTGGTCCCACCCTGTTTCTTAATTATTACTCTTAGAATAAAATATTTATTGAAAAAAAATCTGCGCTTTTTGATTATTAGGATTACTAAAGTCTGCATACCAAGAAAGTTAGCTCTAGTTGATATTTGCTTATATCTCAGGATCAGGGCGAATTCCCACCGGGCTCACAAATTACTCAGGGTGCCTACTTTAATTACTGTCTTACTGTCATTGTGTAAAGGTATGATAGAGAGGGTATATTTTTCCCCTCAGGCCTGAATTTTCTTTTTACGACACTGCTCAAGAACATTAGAGAAGGCAATTTCGATATTGATTTTTTTTAAATTTATTTTTTGTCATATAATCCCAGTAAATTAAGTAAATCTTTGGCAATTTTCGATGTCTTATATGTAGGGACAACTTACGGATATAGAAAGATCGTTACAGGACAGGGAGACGGCTACAGCTCTGCTGGAAAGAAAATGGAACGTGGTGTTCGGTTGTCGCATCTCCCGAGCACTCTGGCCGATATATGATTCAAAGTGAACATCTGATCTCCTGCGGAGATGAGGAAGGGACAGAAAGCATCCAACAACTGCTATGCGACTGTCCGGCGCTTCTTAGAAGACGAGCGCAGTTTCTGGGTAAGCCATTCTTTGACGATCTGGGTAGTCCAGTCAATGTGCCCGTAGCGGATCTGGCTGCTTTCATCGAATCCCCAAAATGGTTCCACAAAATGAGAGACTTAGGCGATTAGGGATGCACAATTTTTGATCCTCCTCCACTTTCCCTCCCTTTCTTTAATTCCTGTCGTCCTCTTCTTTTAATTAGGATGAACCTCACGGTCTCTGGGTGATCTCAGTCACTATTTTGAGCTGCCTACACAATTTTACCTAGCCTAACCTATAGGAAGAACTTTGTTTTTCTAATGCATAACTCCAATATCTTTGTATACCCTTTACCTTAAGTAACAAGCAGTATGTTAAGTTTGTGCAATTCGAAAACATTGGTAGCATATGTATGTACACAGAAGGATATGGCAGAGACCCTCAAAGCTTCTTTGAAGCAAGAAAACCCGATATTCACCTATACGTCTGTCCGTATTTATGAACGTGATATATCTCTGAGTTTGCTAGAGAGTGCTAGAGCAATCAAATGTTCAATTTGTAAAATTCAATGTAAAATTCGATGAGGTGATTCAGAGCGCCTCAAAAAAACTCTTACTTTTAGGAGTAAAATACCTTTATTCTGAAGGATATTTATCTAAGTCCCTAATTGACTATTTTGTCAGTCGCGGAGTATGGGGATCTCTATCAATAACACTTCGAAGAGAACAGGAACCAAAAGTTTATAACCAAATCCGAACGGCAGTGTCCCCAGTTAATTTAGTTCTTTTTTTGAAGACATTGTTACCAAATTACCTTGTAAATATCTATTTATCTTTTTATTAAGTTTCCTAAGCAGACCGACCAAATATTCTGTCTTTGTAAATTAAAACCCTTTCTAGAAAGCTACAGCCAAAAAAAATATATATTCACAGTATTCAAAACAAAATTTATGCCACAAATCATAAAATTCAACCCAAAATTATTATTATTCTACTAATTCCAAGTAACATCAAAAAAGCCATTCAAAATTATTTTCATCAAAGCTCCACATAAGAAATCAACAATAAAAATAAAAATTCCATTGCATACTTTTAGACAGCAAATAAATTTGCTTTACGAAAGCAACCCTGCAAAACAAAATTAAATGCATTTTGCATATTTTATTTTTTATTTTTTGATTTATACTATAGCTTTAGTTTTTTAATTAATAAATAAATATTATTATAACTGACTAGTAAATAAATTTAATTTTGTTATAATTCAAAGCGAATTTGTATGCAAAATTAATCGCTGCAGCTGGCAGCTCCAGAGTGCGCCTAACAAGTTGACAGCTCTGTCAGCCGTCACATACAGCAGCTTTTTACAGTTACGATTTCAAGGCGAATGCGTAAAATATAAGAAGAAGCATTTGGCATATGTTTATAATTGAACAGATGCAAAATGAAGGCAATTAAATTTTGTTTTTATATACAATATTATACATAATGGAAATCGAAATCGTACATTTACAAAAATGATCACCAAAAGGAATCGCTGCCATACGATAGATGAGCACAAAGAGAAGCTGCAGTTTTTAAAGGTCGTAATCAGCTTCTGCATGTCGGTGCAGTCCCAAAACAATGACATCAAATAACTTCTTGGAAAAGTGATTAGTATGGACAAACGAAAGCAGTTACTCGATGTGGAGGCATTGATGGAATCATTACCATTGTATTATGGCACAAGTTGGTATGCCAAAGTGAGAACGTATCTTGAATATTTTGTAAACACGCTTACCTAAATTTGTTTTTTATTTTTATGCTGATGATTCATATGTTTGATGTTTGGAAAGTTGCAGCTGGAGCTGAACTGGACCACACTTCTTGGTAAAGATTATAAACTGGTATCATTGGCACAATATTTCAAACTCAGTTCATTAAAAGGTAGTGTGATGCCGTAACCAAAAGTCAAAAGTTTCATCACCGTCTTATTCCTCTTTGCAGATCAATTGGTTGGTAGCAGCCAGGGCCGTAGACAAAAAAAAGTATACCGGCCCCTCTAACACAGCTTTAGTTTGAATCACGACGAGGCGTCCCTGAGAAAACTCTGGATTTGTGGCAAATCGTTCACTTTCCTCCTCCCTCCCGACGTGACAGGTAGCATCTATGCAGCGCCATTGTGTATTATATAAAGACCTTAAGGCCAAACAGTGCAGATGTGGAACCGAGTAAGGACCGACCAGGATACATTTATTGCATTGTATGGACAGTACTCTAACCTTTGCAAGCAGTGACCACCAAATCAAAACTAATGTCTGCAGCTGCTGGTAGATATGGCCAATTGGTAGAAAATAAGGATAGTTGCCATGCCACAGCATATCATCATCATCATCACTAGCTTCAAAGTCTTGAGCAGACCATAGCTTCGGCAAATATTCCTCTTCATGCTACCACTACATCTGGCCACCTTTTCTTTGGACGTCCAAGTCTTCTTCTTCCAATCGGCTGTCTGTGAATTGCTTTGGAGATCGCTCGGTTTTTAAGCATTCTACTAAGGTGGTTTAGCCATCTAATACGTTGATTTTTTATGAATCACGTTAGGTCCATAAACCTTTCTTAGGATTTTGCTTTTAAAATTAATAGCTGAGAGATGTCTGTCGACTTTAAGGTCCACAAAGGTGGGTATTCGCCTTATAAGCATTTTGTTCAATAATAACTTTTGATTTCTCGTTAGCAGACGTGATCTGGATAGGTTAATGTGCGCATAGAAAGTTTTATACATGTGTGGACTTCATGCTGCTAAAAATGGATATAATCACTTCGTTGGATCTGAAATTCTGGCCATTTGCTTGAATG
>JBAMAX010000617.1:0-41465 GCA_037043745.1 Chymomyza amoena
TTTTTTTAATATTTACCCCCAGGTTGCGTTTTGAAACTTAAAGCGTAGAAGATCCTGATAGTTTTGAATCAAACAAAGTCTTTTAAGACCGGCAAACTTTGGAAATGAAGTAGGGTAAGGCCAAGGCTATAGACAGAATATTCAGGCTCGAAGGGAAAATGTATCAACCCTTCTATTACAGCGCTAGCTTGAATCACGACAGTACGGTAGTAATTAGACCGGACGCTGAGAAAACTTCAGACCCGAGAGGAATCCCCCCTTTGCCAACCTCTCATCGCTTCAGTGGGAGATAAAGGAATCGATGATGATGATAGGGTATAATGCAATTGGAATAGGACTTTGACTTCAGACGGTCTAATTGGTTCTTACCTGTGGTTGTTGTTGTTGTGGGAGCTTCTGTGGTGGTGGTAGTTGTTGTTGTAGTGGGAGCTGGTGTAGTTGTTGTGGGAGCTGGTGTGGTTGTTGTGGGAGCTGGTGTAGTTGTTGTGGGAGCTGGGAAGGTTGTTGTTGGAGGTGGTGTAGTTGTTGTAGGAGGTGGTGTGGTTGTTGTAGGAGCAGGTGTGGTTGTTGTGGGAGGTGGTGTAGTTGTTGTAGGAGGTGGTGTGGTTGTTGTGGGAGCTGGTGTGGTTGTTGTGGGAGGTGGTGTAGTTGTTGTAGGAGGTGGTGTGGTTGTTGTGGGAGCTGGTGTGGTTGTTGTGGGAGCTGGTGTGGTTGGTATGGGAGGTAGTGTCGTTGTTGTGGGAGCAGGTGTGGTTTCTGTAGGAGGTGGTGTAGCTGTTATGGGAGCAGGTGTGGTTGTTGTGGGAGCTGGTGCGGTTGTTGTGGGAGCTGGTGTGGTTGTTGTGGGAGCTGGTGTAGTTGTTGTGGGAGCAGGTGTGGTTGTTGTGGGAGCTGGTGTGGTTGGTAGGGGAGGTAGTGTCGTTTCTGTGGGAGCAGGTGTGGTTGGTATGGGAGGTAGTGTCGTTGTTGTGGGAGCAGGCGTGGTTGTTGCGGGAGCTGGGGTGGTTGTTAAAGGATCTTCACTCGTTATTGTTGTGCTTGTTATGGGTAGGATGGGGGATGTAGGCGCCTCCGTGGTTGATGTTACGTCCACAATTGTAACGCCTTGAGCCTCGCACGGATGATGGGAAAAGACTGTAGGAAAAAAACAACAAAATCAATTAAGGGCTCAACTCGCATGGACTTCAATGTACGAGATGACGAAGCAATCGTTATGGACGTTGAAGTCAACGTCGAAGCTGACGCTGACGTCAACTGCGACCGCAAAGCACACTAATTACCTAATGTTGTCACCACAACGAGCGCAATTAATTGTCTACGTGCTGGCAACATCGTCATCATCGTCATCATCATCTGTATCGTCATCTGCATCATCATCTTCTATGACTATGTTAGAAGGTTTCGTTCGTTGTTGTTGTTGTTGTTGTGGTCGTCCTAGATTTTCTTAATTAGCCTGGGGAATGTCTGCGTTGGCTGTTCCGATGCTGCAGCCGCTCTTGAAATTTGGTTAATTAAACTGATTATCCAAGTGTTCATCTGTCGCATTTTTATATCGATGCCGTGGTAGACAGACAAGCCGGAAATGTGAAACCCGTACGTGAGCTTATCAATATAATCAACAGCTTTGTGCCGCCGATTTTGGCGTTAAACCAATCTCTAACAGAATCAACGCCATCGATGCACTTTTTGCTGGTCTAGCCCAAAAGTGGGTCGGAAATGCTGCCGTCAAAAATTTTTTTTAAGCGTTGTTTAAAAAAAAAAATTGTTTAACCAAATAAAAAATAATATGAGTTTTTATGCATATTTTATGTTCATTCGATAGGCATCTTAATTGTTGCGGCAACTAATCGATATATTTATATGTCAAAAAAATTATATGACAAAGCCTGCTAATTAGTTTTTTTGACCCGTCAACCCCCATTAAATGATATGCCTCACGTTTTGACTGCGTCATAAAATTTAAAAAAAAAATAAAAAAGAATTTAATTTAAAACTATTTCGTGTGAAAAGTATTGTAAAAAAATGTAGCAACTTTTTTAATTATTTTTTGTTAATGCAAATTACTAGACTTTGTTTATTTAACGCTATACGGAAATTTTAACTATTTTACAAAGTACGTGATAAAAAGTTGTTCTACTTTCTGATATATAAACTAGAACATTGTAAAACATGGCATAAATATTGCGATAGCTCTGAGAAAACGTTCGAGATAAAACTTGGATAGTTGTGTCGCAAATAGTGTGGTAGAGGGGGACGAAGCTCCGAGTTCGAAGTGCGGCGAAACTTGCATCGAAAAGGTATTAGGATAGGTTGTGTAGAAAGCTAGATAGTGACTGAGATACCTCAGAGACTGTGGGGTCCTTTTTGTTGCCTAATTAAAAGAAGGGGACGAAAGGGATTGAAGAAAGGTAGGGACTGTGGAGGAGGATTATAAACTGTACCTAATCGCCCAAGTCTCTCATGTTGCAGAACCATTTTGAGGATTCGACGAGAGCAGCCAGATCCGCTATGGTCACATAGGCTAGACTACCCAGATTCTCAAAAAATGGTTAACCCAGAAAGTGGGTTCGTCTTCTAAGGAGCGCCGGGCAGTCGCATAGCAGGCGTAGGATTCTATCAGTCTCTTCCTTATCTACGTCGTTGAGGCAGATTGGGAACCTGCAACCCCTCAGCCATATTACCTATGGTGCAGTGCCCCGTTACAACGCCTTCCACCATCCTTTTCCTGTTTTCATGGAAGCGCAGCAGTTCAGATGCTCGCATTGCATCATATCTCGGCCAGAGTACTCGGGAGATGCGACAATCGAACACCATGTCCCATTCTCTTGCCACCAGAGCTCTAGCCGTCTCCCTGATTTGATATACGTGAAATTCCAGCGTGTTATTTTCTTCTGATCAAGACCTATTTTTACTGTACTATTTATATAGTAGCTTGAAAAAGACTTTCAACACAATTTCAACTTTTAAGGGGATGCACTGGTTAAAGGGTATCTATAGAGATGGTTTAAACTTGAGTTTAAACTTGTTTCAATGATTTCCATATCTTAGACATTAACAGATTTGGATTTTCTGAAAAATTTATTATTTTTATATTACATCTATTTAGGATAAAATACGCTTGTTTGAAAAAAAAAATATCATTACAACCATTTTCATCAATTGATTTGTAAATCTTAAAATATCCCTTAAGTATCTCCAAAGTTGGTCTGACTATGAATTCTTTTATAATTTATTGGGTGTACTGCAACCCTAGCGGATCTATTATACCCCCTTCATGGCTCGGTGAACTCTGTACTATGACCTCCATGTATTCCAATATTTTATTTGAACTTATGGTAACAACGATCTCTGGTGGGAGAACCTACATGCCCAAGAGCTTGTTTCCTTTTACCGGCGCGTGCCTTACAATCACATAATACATGAAAAGAAGTTTCTTCCAGCCTACAATGTCCCGTGAAAGATCTATATTAAGAATTCGATAAAATTAGTTTTTTTGTTTTGAATTTTTTCAACACCAAAAACACTTATTTTGGATAGCTCTTAAAAATCTTCCAAAGTCATCTTTTTAAACAACAGCTTATATTAAAAATATTAATAATATATTAAGCAAGATATTATAGAGCATTAAAAATGCTTATCTAAAAATAAGAGCTACGATTATTTAACATTAAGATAGGCTTTTTTGAGTTAAACATAAGTCGCGTGTGTCCGAAACTTTGGCACGATTATTGGATTCACCTATAAAGCATTTTTTTGACATATACCGCTTGAGCACGCTTTAAGACGTCAGAGCCGTACGTGCTTTCTGAATACATAGAGCTCTACAAAATTTTGATATAAAAACGCTGACTTGGCTCTTTGGGAACCCACAGTCTGAAAAAACTTTCCCAACATGTTGAACAGAATTTATTTATTAACGCTTGTTCTTTGCGGTACGTACTGGAGGAGATTCATCATTTTCTTATAAATATTTTTATAATAATATTTTCTTTTATTTTTAGTTTGTAGCTTGGTAGCGGGAAGACCATCGCCTGATGCAGTTGGGGATCTTACAGGTAAGGTCACGGGTTTGACCTCGTCCGGTGGCGGACTTGGATTACCGCCCTTACCCGTTGGAGACACTGCCGCTCTTTCGGCTGCGGCTGCTGCTGCTGCTGCCGCTGCTGCAGGAGCTGCCGGAGGCCTTGGTGCTACTTCCATACTTGGTAAATTACCTGGAGTGTAATTGATCTAATCTAATTCAATTTTATAATGGAATTTGTTAATTAGAAAATTGTAATATTCAATGAATAATATATATTAATATCTTGAATAAATAGATTTAATCGCATAGCGCTGGGAATAATACTTCGAATTTACGAGCAAGCCAAACATTAGAAAAACGTTTGTAAAAAATATACTGCAGCCATAATAATTCACTCCGATAAGTCTAAAAATTAGGACCACCATATTCCATTCTTAGAGTACAATATTTCTCGATGCACAATATACAGAAGAAAATGTATAGTGATAAGATTATAGGAAAAAAAAATGGAGTACGTAAAGTCGGGCGCGGAAGACTTTGGGATACCCTGTACCACTAGCTTGCAATAAAATCCGGTTCCTTCATAAAAAACCAAAAACAGAAGAATTTTTAAGCCAACATTTTTTTTGACCGATCGTTCCTATGGGAGCTATATGATATAGTCAACCGATTTCGATCAAAGGTGACACAGTGCTTAAATGATTTGAATGCCGAAGTTGGTTCAAAAATCCTTACAAACAAACGAAACACAACGAATTTTGTATAAAAAACGTTTTTTTCCGACCGATTCGTCCTACGGGAGCTATATGATATAGTCAACCGATTTTGATCAAATTTAATACACTGCTAAGGAACTATAAAAGACTTACGAATACCAAATTTGGTCCGAATACTCAACAACCAAACGAAACACAACAAATTTTGTTCAAAAATCGATTTTTCGGAAGATCGGCCCTAAGGGAGTTATATGATATAGTCTACCGATTTTGTTCAAATTAAATACAATGCTTGGGTATTCTAAAAAACACCTGAATACCAAATCTGGTTAAAATATCTTTATTAAAAAGTTAAATATAGTGAATTTTATATAAAAAAATGGCGGACGTAAAGTCGGGCGCGGACGACTTTAGGATACCCTGTACCACTAGCTTGTAATAATGTCCGATTTCTTCACAAAAAACCAAAAACAGAAGAATTTTTAAGCAAAAATTTTTTTTTTGACTGATCGGTCCTATGGGAGCTATATGATATAGTCAACCGATTTCAATAAAATTTGACACAATGCTTAAATACCTTAAAAAAGATATGAATGGCAAATTTATTTCAAATATCTTTACAAACAAACAAAACACATCGAATTTTGTATAAAAAACGTGTTTTCGGACCGATTGGTCCTATGGGAGCTATATGATCTAGTCAAACGATTTGGATTAAATTTAGTACAGTGCTTAGCAACTATAAAATACTCACGAATGTCAAATTTGGTCCCAATATCTTAACAAACAAACGAAACACAACAAATTTTGTTAAAAAATCGATTTTTTGGAAGATCGGACCTATGGGAGCTATGATATAGTCAACCGACTTGGTTCAAATTTGGCACATTGCTTAAGTGGTCTAAAAAATTTCCAAACGCCAAATCTGGTTACGATATCTTTATTAAAAAACGAAATTTAGCGAATTTTTCTTTAAAAAAGTTATTTTGGCCGATCGGTCCTATGGGAGCTATATGATATAGTCAACCGATTTCGATCAAATTTGGTACAGTGATTGGGAACTATAAATAACTTTCGAATACCAAATTTGGTTACGATATCTTCATAAACAAACGAATTATTCATCTAAAACGCTTTTTTTTTGTCGAGGTCGTCTCAAACACCCCCATGGGAGCTATATAATTTATCCCCGATATCAAAAAAATAAAATAAACTTGCCTCCTATGGAATAATATGGGATCTAATGTGAAAGTTTGGTAACTCTAGCTCTTACCATCTCTGAGATCTAGGCGTTCACACGGACGGACGGACAGACGGACATGGGTATATCGACTTTTCTATTCACCCTGATCATATTTTAGGTAACTTTGGGGTGGCTTCGACGACTCCTTCTATATGTAACATACATTTTCGGCTTGCACAAACTTAATATACCCTTTGTACCATACGGTACTGGGTATAAAAAGGGTACTTATTAGAAAAACTCAATCTATAGTTCCCGAATCAACATCCTTCGGCGAAAGTAGGAAACAAATGTCTTTCAATTAATGTCAAATTTGTTTTTGAAGATCTATAAGAATTCCTTAAAACTACCATTTTTTATTTTAAATTTTTTCAACATCAATACACTATTTTTTGAGATCTATTTAAAATTTTCTACATCCATATTTTCAAACAGCGGACTATATATGCAAAATATTATATAATTTTTATCACTATGTTAAAGAGCATTAAGAAAGCTTATCTGCAAATAAAAGATACGATTATTTAACATTAAGATAGGCTTTTTTGAGTTAAACATAAGTCGCGTGTGTCCGAAACTTTGGCACGATTATTGGATTCACCTACAAAGTTTTTTTTGACATATACCACTTGAGCACGCTTTGTGACGTCAGAGCTGTACGTGCTTTCTGAGTGCATTGAGCTCTACAAAATTTTGATATAAAACACTGACTTGAATCTTTGGAAACCCACAGTATGAAAAAACTTTCCCAACATGTTGAACAGAATTTATTTATTAGCGCTTGTTCTATGCGGTGTGTATTGAAGGGAGATCGCTCTTTTTCCAGTAATTTATATTATAATAATATTTTCTTTGATTTTTAGTTTGTAGCTTGGTAGCTGGCAAACCATCGCCTGATTTAGGTTCGGATATTACAGGTAAGGTCACGGATTTGACCTCGTCCGCAGGCGGAATACCGGATATTAAAAGTAAGGTCACGGATTTGACCTCGTCCGCTGGCGGAGTTGGATTAGCGCCCTTAACCGGTGGAGGTACCGATTCTCTTGCGCCTTTATTAGCTGCTGTTGCTGGCGGTACTGCTGGAGCTGCTGCTGGTGCTGCCGCTGGCATTGCCGCCGTATCTGGAGGTGCTTCGGTACTTGATAAAATAATACCTAAAGTGTAAATGATCATTCTAATTAAATGCTCTAATGGATTTTCTCAATGGATTATAGTATCTTGAACAAAAAGATTTAACCTAAACCTAAATATTCGAAAAATGATTTATACAAAATTGCAACCATATACTGCAACCGTAATAGATCAAGTCGTTATTCCTAAAAACAACCAGGTTGATCCCACCCTGTTTCTTTATTGTAACTCTTAGAATATAATATTTATTGAAAAAAAATCACCTCTTTTTTGTTTATTAGGCTTACAAAAGTCTGCACACCAAGATAGTTAGCTGAAGTTTATATATGCTTATATCTTAGGATCAGGTTGGATAAGGGATGGGGCGGATTCCACCCGGGCTCAAAATTTTCTAAGGCTCCTGGTTTAATTACTGTCAGACTGTCTTGGTTCATGTTATAGGTGCAATAGAAAGTCCGGTATATTTTTCCCCCCGGGCCTGAATTTTCTCTCTACGACCCTGCTCAAGAACATTAGAGAAGGAAATTTCGATATTGTCATATCATCCTAGTAAAAACCAGTAAATCATTGTCAATTTTCGATGTCTTTTTTATAAGGACAACTTTCGGACATTGAAAGACCATTACAGGACGTCATATCTCAAATCAGGGAGACGGCTAGAGCTCTAGCGGAGAGAGAATGGGACATGATGTCCGGTTGTCACATCTACCTAGCATTCTAGCCGATGTATGATCCAAAGCGAAAACCTGAACTCCTGAGCTTCCATAAAAACAGAATTGGTGGAAGGCGTTGTAATGGGGTACTGCGTCGTAGGTAATATGGCTGAGAGGTTGCACGTTCCCGATCACGATTTCTGCCGCAGCGGCGACTGAAAGAATCTAACACCTGCTATGTGACTGCCCGGCTCTTCTTAGAAAAGGAACCCATTTTCTGGGTAAACTAATTATTGGGGATCTGAGTAGTGTAGCCTATGCGGCCATAGCGGACTTAGCTGCTTTCGTTGAATCCTCAAAATGGTTCAGTAACATGAGAGACTTAGGGACGATTAGGGATGTCCTTCAGTTTTCGATCCTCCTCCACAATCCCTACCATTCTTCAATCCCTTTCGTCCCCTTCTTTTAATTCGGCAGCACAATGGGCTTCACGGTCTCTGAGCGATCTCAGTTACTATCTGAGCTGCCTCCACCACTTAACTTAAGCTATAAGGAGAACAAGACGTACAATAAGTTTGTGCAATCCGAAAATATTGGTAACATATGTATATATGGCCATAGAAGGACATGACGGAGACCCTCAAAGCTACTCCTTTACTACTACAAAATTCGATGTTCTTCTATACATGTGTCCGTATTTCCGAGTTTGTTAGAGGTAGAGCATTCAAACGTTCAAGCTAAATAAGTTTTTTTATATCAGCTTTATTATATATGAAAGTCGAAGAGGTGATTCAGAGCGCCTCAAAAAAAACTCTTAAGTCTTAGGAGCATAATCGTTTTGACTTTGAAGATATATTTCTAATTCTCTAATTGACTATTTTGTCAGCCGTTCCTTGAGAAAGATTTTTATTAATGATTTTTTGCAAAGAACAGAGACCTATAGTTTATAGCCGAATCTCTATTAATAATTTATTGCAAAGAACAGGGACCTTTATTTTATAGCTGAATCCGAACGGCGGTGTCTCCAATTTAGATTGTCTTTTTTATCCATTTATCTTTTTATTAAGTTTGCAAAGCATATCAAAGATTATATCTTTGAATATTAATGCCCCTTCTAGAAAGCTGCATTCAGAAAAAAATGTATGATTACAATTCCAAAGGAAAAAGCTAATTTTTGGATTCATAATTCATATCCTGAAAATGCCACAAATAATAAAATTTAACCCATAACTATTATTAGTCTACTAATTCCAAGTAACATCAACAAAGCCATTCAAATTTATATTCACCAAAGCTCCACATAAGAAATCTACCACCAAAAAAAATTCCATTGCATACTTTTAGACGGCAAATAAATTTGGTTTACGAAGCAACCCTACAAAACAAAATTAAATGCATTTTGCATATTTTATTTTTTGATTTATACTATAGCTTTAGTTTTTTAATTAATAAATAAATATTATTATAACTAACTAGTAAATAAATTTAATTTTGTTATAATTCAAAGCGAATTTGTATGCAAAACTAATCGCTGCAGCTGGCAGTTCCAGAGTGCGGCTAACAAGTTGGCAGCTCTGTCAGCCGCCACATACAGCAGCTTTTTACAGTTAGGATTTCAAAGGGAATGCATAAAATATAAGAAGAAGCATTTGGCATATGTTTACTTTTAAAAAGACGCGAAATGAAGGCAATTACATTTTGTTTTTGCATATATATAATGAAGAGGGTATTTAAATCGTAGGTTTTTTAAAATGATCCCCACAAGGAATCGCAGCCTTACGATAGATGACCACAAAGAGAAGCTGCAGTTTTTAAAGGTCGTAATCAGCTTCCGCAGTCTCAAAACAATGACAACAAATAGTTTCTTGGAAATGTGATTATTGTGGACAAAGGAAAAAAGTCAATCGATGCGGAGGCATTGGTGGCATCATTACCATCGCATTATGGCACAAGTTGGGATGCCAAAGTGAGAACGCCTTTTGATTACATTGAAAACAGGCTAACATATATTTGTTTTTTATTTTTAAGCTAAATTGAGATTAATGCATCAAATGTTTGATGTTTGGATAGTTGCGGATGGAGCTGGACTTGATCACACTTCTTGGTAAAGATTATAAGTGGTATCATTGGCACAATACTTTAAACACAGTTCTTTAAAAGGTAGTATTATGCAGTATCTAAAGGTCAAAAGTTTTATCACCGTTTTAATCCTCTTTGCAGGTCAATCGGTTGGTAGCAGCCAGCGCCGTAGACAAAAATAAAGTATACCGGCCCCTCTAACACAGCTTTAGTTTGAATCACAACACCGCGTCCCTGAGAAAACTCTGGACTTATGGCAAATCGTTCACTTCCCCCTTCCTCACGACACGTCAGGTAGCATCTATGGAGCGCCATTATGTATAAAGACCTTAAGACCAAACAGTGCAGATGTGGAACCGAGTAAGAAACGACCAGGAAACATTCATTGCATTGTATGGAGAGTACTCTAACCTCTCCAGCCACTGACCACCAAATCGAAACTAATGTCTGCAGCTGCTGGTAGATATGGTCTATTGGTGGAAAATAGGGATAGTATACCACAGCATAACATCATCATCATCACTGGCTTTAAAGTCTTGAGCAGACTATAGTTTCGGCAAATATTCCTCTTCATACTACCACACATCTGGACACCTTTTCTTTGGACGTCCACGTCTTCTTCTTCCAATCGGCTGTCTGTGAATTGCTTTGGTGATCGCTCGGTTTTTAAGCATTCTACTAAGGTGGTTTAGCCATCTAATACGTTGATTTTTTATGAATCAGATCAAGTCAGGTCCATAAACCTAGGATTTTGCTTTTAAAAATTAATAGCTGAGAGATATCTGTCGACTTTAAGGTCCGCATAGGTGAGTATTCCCCTTATAAGCATTTTGTTCAATAGTAACTTTTGATTTTTCGATAGCAGACGTGATCGGGATAGAAAGCATAATATGTGGCACTCATGTTGCTAAAAATTGCATAATATCACCTCGTAGGATCTGGAATTCTGGCCAATTGTTCCATGCGTGCAATGCGCCTTGAATGATCTCTTTGTGGCGCATTGGTAATCTTAGTTCTCACTAAATGGCTTTGACATCAAAACAACTACATGACTAATATACTGGAATAGAGACTTTTGGAGCAGCTGCTTCCAGAATTCTTGAGATTTGCCTATGTTTACCTTCGGAGTTGGAGTCCTCCTCTGGTATTGTTGCCACATTTTATTACCCGAATGTGAACCATCCTCTAATTTCGACGCTTTATTGGATGTGCAATGTACGTCAACAGTATTTGCCGCTTAAAAAAGTATCAGGCAGATTCCAATAAGTATCGCAAAAAGACATTCAGCGTGGGCAGAACAGAAAATTATTTCAGAATATGCGGAATGGGCGAGATTTTCACATGGTTGTAAATTCCCAACGACATTTGGAAACTTTTTAGAAATATTACCAAAACCAAAGAGATAAGCTTGTTTAATTATAAAACGTTTATAAAGTAAAACGTTCACATGATTTATGAAAAATTCAAATCATATTTAACAAATGAAGTTAATTCTAACCACATGAAAATCGACTTATAAATATTAAAACCCTCTTTACAAAATTTATAATCTGCTGAAGCTGTTCAGATAGGGTACGACGGTGCGAGTGTTTCAAAACCGCCAAAACAAGCTCATTAAGAGTGGCCTGAGATATGTCACCACCAAGTAGACGAGCATTCATTATCACCTCCTCCAAACCAATCAGCGGGATATTGGGGCTATCTTTTACGTCTAAAGCAATTCGCCTGAGTGCGTCCAGATGTCGCTCCGGGAGAATATGCTCATTTGGTCCATTGGTAGTGAGCTCTACCACAACTTCATCAAACTGGCCGTGGATTATCTTCGACATGATTCGGTACACGAACGCGCATTGATTGCCATTGAGAGCGGTGAACGCTCTTAGGTCTTCGGCCCTGGTTTAAGAAAAACAGAAGGCATGATTTTTGTTTTTAAACACAAATATATTTAAATTAACTTACAGTTCTGCAGCAGCTTGTTCCATTGCGATTAAAATTAATTATGATTTTTTCTCTTAAAATTTCTTTATAAACTAAACGTAGTCTAAAAGATTATTTTAGCAGACTAAGCTTCCTATTAAATACAATACAAAGAAGCACTGTCAAATGCGTACAAATATTTCATGGCCTACTTTGCTTAGCAGCAATCATATGCATATATATATTTTTTGAACCAGCTCACAAACCATATTGTTCCTAGAGAGCGAACTAAACTTAAAGCAGTGCAAGCAGAGCTATTGGCACTGCCAATTTCGCAGTACAGCATGATCCAACAGTAAGAAGGTGACGCTACTCGCAGCTTAGCCACATCTCTCTCAAAAAGAGAGCAGCGATGCAATTTTTTTATGGTAACTATTTAATTACTATTGATCCTACACAAATATTTGGATTAATATAAAACATACAAATGCAACACATTCTTGTGAGTTTAATTTTTGGTGTGAAGTTTGATAAAAAAAAAGATTGTGATTGCAGCTTGGGGACGTCAAGATGTTCATGCACCTTAGACTGCAGGGTTTTTTTCCCCATAAAGCCGCATGCGAAACTTAGCTGCAACAAGGAAGTCATCCGAGTCGATATTGACCACCCGCAGCGTGCATACATCTAAGATACTTGAAGAATGCCTTCCGTCAATCATAAAATGGCCGATTTGGTTTCGGGTCAACCAATCTGGAGACAGCTAGGTTGCTTTGTGGATGCCGAGATGCTGGAATCTAGTACTACTAATAACCATGTTTCTTAACTCATTCTCATGCCGTTGCCGGTGGTTTGCTCGTGTAGGCTACATTTTCCGACGTTTGGACCAAATACCCACCTTGGTTTAAAATCGCCAAGCACGAATTTAACATCGTGGCGGGGGCAGCGTTTGCACGCTTCGTCAAGCTGAGCATGAAAGCGATCCTTGATCACATCGTCCTTCTCCTCCGTCGGGGCATGCGGGCAGATTAGGCTAAGGTTAAAGAATTTTGCTGTAAATGTTGAAAAGTATCCCCCGTTTCTAAATGCCCATATACGAGTATAATTGTTGCAAAATGTTTTAATACTTTTACGATCTCTGGAAAGCTTTTTCACTTTTTTAAAAGTTATAAGATCTTGAATTTGGTAAGTTATTTGCATTTGCTTGAAAGATGTTTAATATTATTATGTGGAAAATAACTAAATCCATCCAAGGTATTGTTAATACTACTCAAAATTTAATTTTAAATGCTTACAAACTTTTTTTACTAAACAAGGTTAACATATTTAAGTTATTAACTCATAATATATATATTTTTACCTAACTTGCATCGTGTTGGACATGTTTCCTTAAAATAATTTATTAATTATGTCCGAAACATTGCAATTACGCGGTACTTTGATCATCCACGATGCTTGAAGCGTCCAAATCGCCGCCAATACCAAGGTTCCCGATGCCATCATTTCCGCGTCATGTGACAAGACGTTGATCGTCTGGAAGTTGACCCGCGATGAGGATACCCAACTACAGCTATCCCCAGAAGCGTCTCTATGGACACTTTCAATTTATCAGCGTTGTTGTGCTCTCATCTGTCTAGCTCCTGGGATCAGAGCGTAGTTGCCATTTTAGTGTACGCCTGTGAGATTTTTGCTGCTGGCATGACCATTCTTCGCTTCTCTGTTGCCTTCTCCGCTGGCTTTTCTTCGCTGGCTACTCAGACAATACCATTCGCGTCTGGCAAGTGTCCGTCTCAGCTCATTAAGCTTTTGTATATCTTAAAATATTTAAGGGTTAATTGAAGACTACTTTTGTATATCTTAAAAAAATAAATACCCATTCAGTAAATTTACTTAAATACTTCAAGTAACTGCAAAAGGAAGCGAATAATATTAGGCAGTATTCGAGAAGTGCTGCACAGTAACGACTCACCTCATCATTTTTATTTGATTACTAAGAGCAGGGGCTTCACTTTTACTACTGCGTGACGTCATCAGTGCATCTGCTCTGGCTGGACGTCACAAGCTTGTCACAGGCTTTTTCTTATAGAAAAAAATGCAGAATGCTCTTCATGCTGTAGGTTCTAAGCAGGATGGATCCATCAACTTGCTCATAAACAGTGCCTTAGGGTTATTCAGATATGCCGATTATGATTTCCTCTTTCAAGTTGCCCAAATAATATCGCAGTTTTTCATACAGCTTCATCTATATCCTGAACCATATACTAATTTATTTACTGGAAAACCTATGAAAAATCGGGTGTCAAAATTATCTTTATCCTCCTGCACAGTTTTTGGATAATACGCTGCTAAGTTTCCGAGTGCCTGAGTTTTTCAAACAAAGCACCTTGAGCAGCTTATTTGCGAGCATCTAAAGTGGGATAAATAATGAATTAGTTTTCCAAACATCGCAGTGTCTGACTTACATACATCGCACTCTAGGCATTGCCAGCATTAAGGAACTTTTGTTTTAGGCGGCTGCTCCAAGACTCTCATCTTAATCCCAAGCTGCTGCATCAACGTGAATTTATTTGGCGACTTTGGTCAGTTGTTATAGTTAGAGGTATATTCCTATTTTTAGTAATTGCTCCTGCGGCTGCTTCACCATAGATCCAATACGCCGTATGACGTAAGCAATGCCTTAACTTTTTTTGCCCTCGGCTTGTCTGCTTTCTGGATGGCTTTCGCTGATAAAGTGGGAGTGTCTAGATGCTTATGAGCATAGCCGTAGTTGGTATCCTCTTCGCGAGTCAACTTCCAGACCAGCAACGTCTTGTCACGAGACGTAGCAATGGTGTCGGGATCCTTGGCATTGGTGGCTATTTGGATTGCGCAAGCATTGTGGCCGATCAAAGTACAGCGAAGTTGCAAAGTTTCGCACACAATTGATAAATTATTTTAAAGAAATATGTCCAACGCGCTGCAAGTTAGATAAAAAGATATATATTATATATTAATAATTATATATATATTATAAATTAATAGCTTAAATACACTTCGAAAAGTTTATATTAAACTTGTTTAGTAACGATGACGATTTCTGTTCAGGCTTTCTTTGCTGCATTTAAATTTATTTGTTTACCAACAGCTGATCAAATTTCATGACTAGACCTTACCTGGAGGCACATTATTTAAATTCGAGAATTTCTAAAAACTTTATTATTAATTTAAAAATTATTTTCAAACAATTTGCTACAATTGTGTGCCCGATTTGAGCAAAAGTCAACCTGCTGTCATGTTTAGTTAATAGCGCTGCCAACTGACTGAAATAACTGCTGATGGCGTTGCCAGCTGCAACAAAGTTTCAAACATTGTCAGTTTGGCTTCGAATAAAAACTTTATGTTGTGAATTTTAGAAGGGCCAAAAAGGTGTTGTTAAATTTAAACAATTAGCTTTAATAATTTAAATTAAAAACATTCCTGTTTCTTCTACAAAATTGTAAAAAATAAAAAAATTATAAATAAGTGGTAGTATCTATAAATATTTCTAACTCTAATTAACTATCGTAACTACCTTGTACTACGCAGTTTTTATTAGGTATAATCTTTTGTTAAATGAATATAAAACTTAAAAATAAATTAAAACTTAAATAAAAAATTATGAACCTTTTCAATGATTTGTGTACTTTTTAAATAGTTTTCTTACTTATTATTAATAGGAAACACAATGTATAGAATTTTCAGAAAATGCATTTATTTAAGCTAAATAAGTTGTCAGTTAAAAATGAAGTCCGATAGTGATAAAAAAGAAAATGTTTCCACTTTGAATTGCGTTTAATCAAATTAGAATTAGGTTTCGTATTTGGTGTAAATTTTACACACAAAAAAATTGCAAACTTGATTTTCCCCACTTATAATGGCTGGAATAATCTGAGGATTTCGACTCAGTGGGTAAATCGTATATAAAGTTGCGAATTTGGCAATTGTTCAAAGATTTCCCATGAGTCCTGTATCAAAAAGTTACAAAAGAGTTTATTTTATGTTAATTTTACTCAAAACAGGTGGCCTAGTTTTGGAAGAATTTTTTCATATCAATTGTGACGTTTCTGATGCCATTGTCAACTATCGGGTTTTTTAATATGGACGCTACAAAAGTAGACCGATAGGGACAGCAAATGACGCCATATTTTTTTCAGCTCTCTTGATATATCTCTTCAGTAAGGTTTGCCATTTCATTATGGAAAGATACACGATCCAACAACGAGTCAAAATTATTAAAATTTACTACCGAAACTCGGAGTCTGTGGCCTCAGCTGTAAGAGCGCTACGTCCAATTTATGGTCGTCATAATTGTCCTGCCAGATCAACAATTGAGCGTCTAGTGGAAAAATTTGAATCCACAGGCACAGAGCAAAATGTTCCCGAGCCAGGGAGACAAAAAAGTGGCCGTAGTGTCGAGAATATTGCTGCCGCTAGCGCATCAATTGAGGAAGACCCAAATCAGGTACACTCAATTGGCCTTACTCCCCTCAGATATGAATATACCGCATCGCACGCTTTATTTGGTGCTCTACGACAATCAGCATCCGGACAACATTTTGGCCTGCACCAAGATACGCTATGTGCAAACGCAGAACCCTAATTAATGTCTTTATATGCGTATCCCTCCTTGCAGAACTTTTATAAACTCTGGTGGCGTCAAGGGGGAGGTCACCTTTACACAACGTTCCAAATTTGATCCCACTTTTCTCAACTTTACGCTGGCTGCTCCAGGCAAGTTAACCCAACATGTCAGCCGCAAGTTTGCCGAAGATGTGGCTGCTTTCCGTCTGCATAACTTGCCGCCAGTTCCACATCGTAATGGCAAACCCGACTATTGCGAATCCACTGGCAGGCTGTACAACCCAAGTGAATTGCCGCTGGACACTGTGCCGCCACCGGGCTACGGCACTCAGGAGCAGTATGCCGTTGGAGACTTAAGTGGCAAGTTGCAGGGACGCAACAAACATTACTACCATCAGTATGTGCTATGGATTTAAGTGGTCTTTACTGGGATGTCTTTTCGCCGCTGCAGGGTCGTCATAGTACAGCGCAGCGTTCCTTGGTCATATACACACGTCGTTCTCAAGCGTTGGGCATCTGTGTAACGTCATTGTGGCGAATTTTGCGAAAAGATCTTGGCCTTAATCCTTTCAAGACCAAATTGACGCAAGAACTGAAGCCGCTTGACCACCAGAAGCGTCGTATGTTCGTGAATTGGGCTGAGCAACAACTTGTAAATGATCCGGATTTTCATCGAAAAATCATCTTCAGCGATGAGGCTCATTTCTGGCTGAATAGCTGCGTCAATAAGCAAAATATGCGTTATTGCTCAGGCACCAATCCACACGTACTCCATGATTCACCATTGCATCCCGAAAAAATGATGGCTTGGTGCGATTTGTGTGCCGGCGGCGTCATTGGGCCGTACTTCTGCCGTGATGATCAAGACCGGCATGTACTGTGAATGGGAATCGCTACCGCTCAATGATAACCGAATATTTTTGGCCCAAATTGGATGATATGGACTTGGACAATATGTGGTTTCAACAGGACGGCGCCACAAGCTACACAGCGGATGTCACAATCGATTTATTGAAAACCAAGTTTGGTGAACTGGTTGGTGTTATCTCACGAAATGGCCCAGTCAATTGGCCGCCTCGGTCGTGCGATTTGACGCCTTTAGACTATTTCCTGTGGAGCTATGTCAAGTCTATGGTCTAGGCCAACAAGCCAGCGACGATTGATGAACTTCGAACGAATATCGAACGTGAAATTGCAGCAGTATCGGCCGATTTATGCTTGAAAACCGAAAATTGGGTTCAGCGTCTGGACTTCTGCAAGCGTGCCCATGCAAAAGAACTTCGAGTTCCATAGATAATGGCATCGAATGTAATTTCACTGGAATAAAGAATTTCATTAATATCCAAAACCGTTTTTGTTTTATTTAAAAAAACTTTTGTAGCGCTCTTATTGAAAAACCCTCGGTTCCGTAAAGCCTGCTGGGACAATGGTCATCAAGATGTTTTGTTGGCGGAATTGCTTTTAAGTGGGGAAGTCGGGATGTCGGTCCAACCGCGCCGATTCAGCCGCATCAAGCTTTTACAGAACTCAAATATGTCTCGAATAGGAACTCAAATATGGGCTCTTGGCTTTTATGCTCCACGTTGACTTTACCGGCAAGGCTGGCCCCACCAATAGCCCCCACCAATCACCCGGAACGCTCTTCTTCTTTTTTTTTTATAATATGCATATAGCAAATTTATTGAAAGGGTTGCTATAAAAGTATAAAGGCTGCAACTGCCTGTTTTGGTATGTTGGAATGAGCTCTTATATACTACAGCTTAAGTTATCGGTTTAAATTTTCAGTACAAGATTAGTCCGATGAGTGTTTGCTGAATTTTTTGTTGAGTAGCGACTTAGGCCTAGATTTATGTTGTTAATGAAGTTGCAATTGTTGCTTGTGATTAATTCGGCTACTAGCTACCAAAAATGTTTCATCAGGCGGCGGCGTTGGTCAATTGGTTCTCCTTCAGATCGAGATTATTCTGAAATAGTTCCCGGTTGCTCAACAGCGGCACTTTGGCCACCTCGTGAAAGATCTGGCTGGAGTACTTGTCGCGTATTGTCATAATAGTGTCATGCGGTTTGCGGTGTAAGTTCGCATTCAGCACGGGCACTATCTCGGAAAAGTCGCTCAGTTCGTATCCAGTGAAATAGCTCAAGGTGTTTGTCCAGGTTTTCTTATTTAAATCAGCTGCATCCTCGCGCATGCGCAGCGCCATGTAGAGCGTAGCTGCTGCCAGCTTTGAATCGCTAAAACGCACGCAGGAATATTCCAGCAGCGATAGCTCCAATATATATCGCGCCAGTGTCAATGTGGGCATGGTAACTTTAGCGCAACGAGCGTAGCGCACCAGAAAGTGATAGGCCAAAGGTACCCACAAGTTGTAGTCAATGGTATGCAACGTCTCGATTTCCATGTTCACCAGTTGCTTGTGTTTATAGGCGCCATCGCATATATACAAAAAGTCAGCAATAAGCGGTGGAGCACGCTCATCGTACTTGCAGGCCCAGCAGCTGCAGCTTCTCTTTGATAATGACCTGGCGGCTCAAATAGAGATCCACAATTTTGATTGCCAAATAGAGTGTTTCATGATTGGTCTCAAATGTTTCCTGCACCTCGACCAGCCAGTCCACCAGCAATGTGCGCATCCAAGCAGTCAAATGCACTTGCCTGGGCATATAGTCATCAATAACAAACTGCGACTCTCGTGATTTCATATAGTTGATTATGTCCATGGCGTAGACCGACACCTGGAAGGGATCATCCCAGCTTTGGCGATCAAAATCTTCTACATCGGCTGGCATCGGGCGCATGGGTGCTACCTCAGATGTGGCTTTCAGTAAGGTCAACTTAGTCTTTTGTTGTAACTTTGCAGTGGCGCGGGTCATAATTTTGTTCTTTGGCGCGGGCCCGGGCCCAGCAAATGCATTTATGTTTTCCTGAGTCTTAGTCTGTTGTAAAGTTTGCTTTTTGGGCACCTGCTTTGTACCCTCCTCACCTGGATGCATCGTGACGTTAACATTGATATTGAGATTAACAAGCGCAGAGCGCTTTGTTTCGTCGTTCTTCATAGAGCTATTATCGGCCTTGCGTTTACGGCGCGAATCCATATTGGAGTTGGCACGACGCGTGGGCCCCTTGCGAGTGGCTTCAATGGTTGGATTACCTTTTATTGGCGCCATCTTGAAATGCGGTCTTCTGTTGTTGTTGCTGTTACAAGCGTAGCGTTGTTTTTTTTTTTGGTTTATACTTTAGCACAACTTGAATTTGTATGGCAAATTGAGTTTTTTTTTTCTTGGATGTATACTTTTTGAATATCAATGCGTCAAATTAGAGATTCCACCTGGACTTATGGCGCTCCGATCTTAACTTGGCTGGCTGGAATAAAGATGCAAAGATTAGATGCGTCGCTTTAACCAACTGAACACTTTACATATACAAACATACATACATATGCATGTGCGCACGAGTGCAACAAAAAGTTGACCAAATGTGTGTCTGTATTTGGTTAATTTTCTATATTGGATATAAACTTTTATGCATGTATGCTGGAATAAGGCTTTCCAATTTTTTTGCTCACACACACTTTGGCTTTTTTGCTTACCCGCACACAGACTCAAAACTTTGCGCAGCTTTATGTTGCTAACGAACGGAAAAGTCAAAAGGAAACTGCAAAACTGCGCGCGCTGCTCAACGAAAATGTACAGCAAAAAATTCTAAGCAGCGACAACGGCACTTATTAGCTGGAAATTAACTGTGTGTGTGTGTGCACGCTTGCGTATTGTGTCAACGTCATTCATTTTGAACTCAGTAGTGAAGGCTGGTTCCGTTCACTAGTTCATTTACTAACTATGAGCAGTAGAAAGCAATTATACAAAAGTTAGAGCGTTAAATTAAATTTTATTATATATTATTTATTTATTTTATTTAAATAAATATTTTGGATGATGCAGTCAAGTAAAGCACAATCCTGTGGTTCATTTTTGATTTCTATTCACTAGTTCAATTACCAACTATGAACAGTGTTGTCAGTTGTTGAGCTTCCGAATAAGCTAGATTCTAAATAAAAAAAGGTCTAAAATTTAAAAGTAAATGCCGAGAAACAAGCTATAACTAAATTGAAGAAAAGATACAAAAAAACTATAAGTTTTGAAATGACAGTAGTTATAATTCAAAAGTCATTAACATTTTAAACAAAAATATACGGGTATCACAGAAATCTTTATCTTTATCTTTATTTTTATTGGAATAATATTATTATAAAACAATGAAGTAAATTATACAAATAAGTGTTTAGGAGTTTTGTCCTGTTCAACTATAATATAACAATAATTATAAAATTAAATTTGAATAAATACAAAAATCATTGTGGAGGTGAACAAAATGCCAAAAAACCTATATGAACTAAAACTTAAACTAAAACTTAAAAACTAACTTAACCTAGAAGCGGAGAGCAAGTTCCCGTATATGTTCAAATTCTGATGTTAAACATCTATCATTAAATTTATGGGTAGCTTTATCTATTTTATTCCTAACCAGATCCACATTAGCTAAGCTGTGTAGTCTTTCCGTTGAAAAATATCTGGGCAAATTGTGCACTAGTTTTAAGATCTTATTCTGACAAACTTGCAGTTTATTGACATGACTATTTGCAGTTTGTCCCCACACTGGACAGCCGTAATAAATACATGCGAAGAAGATTAATTTCATGATAAGTGTTTTATTATCTAAACTTAGCAGGGAATTTCGGTTAAGGAATGGGTAAAGTGTTCTAGAAAGAATGTTTATCTTATTGATTACATAAGATACGTGTTCCTTATAAGTTAGTTTTGTATCAAGGACAATACCTAAATATTTAATTTTTTGTTCCCAATTTATAATTTCATTATTAAAAGATAAAAAAGACTGTGGTAGATGGTGCAGTTTTCTTCTTCTACTAAAGTAAATAGCCTGTGTTTTGGTGGTATTAACAAGAACATTCCATTTCCTGAAATAACTCAACGAATCGAAGAAAAATGTGACTCTGTCCAAAATAATAGTCATTATTGGCTTATTGCAAAAAAAAATGATCTCCTTAAGCAAAACGGTGCAAGATCCCATTTTGATAGAAGTTTGCAATGATGTTATATTGGATATGAATGACAGATTTCAGAATTGCGAGGGAAATGTGTTGTTTGCGGAGAGCACAATTTTAGATCCCAGACTTAAAGGAAGATGTTTTAAATCTGTGGACGCTTTTCAAAAATCGGTAGAAGATATAAAAAAAAATTAATATGAATTTGTCCAGTCGCTGCACAAACCACAGTTGAAACCGGCAATAACGATTCTGACAAAACTTCAAATGGGGACGACGTATGGGCTGAGTGACAGCTCCTTTCTTCAAGTCAGTCAGCCCAGCAACAGCACAGCAGCAGTTACCCGGGAAATGGATAAATATCTTGCCGAGGAGTATATTTATCGGAAGGACGATCCCTTAGTATGGTGGAACCAGCGAAAATCACAGTATCCCTTACTTTACACTTACATGTTAAAACGGCTCTGCATAGTCGCTACATCTGTGCCCTGTGAGCGCATTTTTTCCAGCGCAGGTGAAACAGTGCGAAAAAGAAGGTCTTTACTTAAACCGAAGAACGTGGAAAGCCTGATGTTTTTGCATAACAACATGTAAATTTTGAGTAAGTATTTTTTTAAATTCACAAACCAATTCATACCTAATCGGTTCATTTTTTTTATAGCCCTGATATAATCTATTTTTATATATATGTATATATAATCTCTCATACGTCCCAATGAATGGATCTCAAAGAATGTTTATTCTGTTTTTAATTTTCTGTTATATTTTATCTTATAATTTTGTTATATTCCCAATGAAGGGAGCTAAAAAATATATTTTTAATTAAAAGTTTGTTTTGTTAGTTTAAAGAAAAAAAATTTTAAAATAAGTTATATTTTTAAATAGCTTAAAATGTAACGTATTTTACTTCAGTTCTCACTATCGGCTCATGAGCTATCAGCAAGTGAGCCAGTGAGCCAAATGAGTGAGTTGGCTCACTTCGAAAAAAAGACCGAGTGAGCCAGTTCACCTCGATGAGCTGCTTTTACCCAACTATACTTCCTTTTCGTCCAATGGTCAGCGGCAGCGTTGCCACCCGCTGCACTTGCAATAAGAACAAAAATTGTTCTTATGAACTTTTAAGCAGTTCGAACGTCGCGACGCGTCACGGGCAATAAAAAAGTAAATTTGCGCGAAATTTGTGTAAAAAAATTAATTTAATTAATTGATTGGCGTGTTGCAACAAGTGTAAATTGTTAATTAAATAAATTCATAAGCTATTTAGCAAAAGTGCGTGTTGAAACTGAGCAGCGTGCTACGCGTTGTTGCAAATTGCCGCCTTCCAGAGCCTTCCAGCATTATTTACGTGCGGTAAAGCCAACAAATTCTGTGGAAAATACTGCAACATTAAAACGTATAGGAAGACCTCCAAACAAAAAGACTACAGTTGAAACGCAGTAAGTTTTTTAATTTGCAATAAGTAATTAATGCTTATTAATCTAAAACTTCAATCAATTCACAATTAATGTGTGCAGAACCAACCAGGAAGACATAGCTACCACTTCAGCAAAGCCAGAACCTTCTACTTTAGAGAATACTGCTACTGAACACCCAAGAATTTTTAGACGCATATCTTTCAGCTGACGGATCGAGTATAAACGCGTAAGTTATTACAGTTCTGCGCATATAGTTATTACTTATATAAAGATATATATCCCTTGTAGATCGTACAATGCCGAAGAACCCGTCACCGGATGTGCCTTCTGATTCTACCGAAGCCATGCCAATGAATATTGGCATATCATTGGTTGAATCAATCAACCCGTTTCAAAACCCGTCAAACGTTAAAACTGAATTTGATCAAGCCATGATTGGATCTACTCTCCCAGTTTCTGCACAGCTTAATAATGATGGCGATGAACCACAGTCAACAGCCGTTTATTTCGGGACTGAACGTAAACAACCCCAGATTCAATCCATTTTACCCGCACAATATCCGCCCCACTTTGTGCATCAACTGCCTCCCTTGCCCGAACAATATTCAGCAAGTTCGACTAAGACTTTTAAAACGGAACGTGATGAAACTGAGACTCAAGACATTTTAGCCGCTGAATGTCCACCACAAACTGTGCCTAAGCTGCCAACCTTTCCTGAGCTTCAATCAAGAATTGAAGAACCTTCTGAAGAGCGGCTAAATGCGTTTGCAATGCAATATGGACCAGCTATAGAAAATCTGCTACTTTTAATTGAACGTACGGGTTACCAAGTACCCGCAGAATTTGGCCCTACAGCGGAAAACATAAATGCCAATAGTGCCGCCTCGCCAAATCTTCCGACCGATACCTCCACCACGCCGTCACTAAGTGAATCTTTGGGTGAGGTGTTTGGCACCAGAACTATTCGTGATGTTTTGAATATACCTGCAACACGCAAGTATGTGCTGGAGGAGAAGCACGTGTCGGCTTTAGCAAATATGTCCGGTTTGAACCTGCAGCTTCTGCGTAATATGCTCAATTTTATAACGCGTATGACGGACGAGCAACTCGAAAGCATGGAACCAGTATCCACTCAGCCATCTTCAGTGGAGCAGCAGGAGAGTCTAAACTAAAATATTTTGACTACCTAAACTAATCAAAGTGGAAACAAAGTTTTATCATTTTAAAACTTATGGTATTCCAAATATTTGTCGTTCAAAATCACCGAACAATTACTACGTTAAATCAACACGATTTTATGATGAAGTTAATTTTTTAATTTTGATTTATCAAAGGATAAACAATTTCGATGTCGAAAGAAAAATTAATCTTAAGATTTTTTAAACTAAAAGAATGTGCTTTGCAGTTTGTTGCCAAATTTTATGAAGGTCATTTTTAATTTGGCTAACTTGATATATAAAAAACTTTGTAAACAAATTTATATCAATTGAGGTATAAGCAACAAGGAATAACTAAGAAATATGTATTTTATGTTTTTTTAAATTGAATGACGAAAACAAATTTTTAACTCGCAAGAACTAATACAGCCATAAAGAAGGCAGTTCTGCTGACTTTGTAGTGATTTCAACTTTGAGATTATCTTTCAACATCAAATTATATAGCTAAACGAAAATGAAAGGTTTTCCATGTCATGTCGCCTTATATCTTAGATCGAAAAAGCCCACTAAGTGGAGAGATTTGCTACATAAAATGAAATTTTAATTGTAATTTATGAAGAATAACTAATACAATAAAAATCAAAGTTGCAAATATTTGAGCAAAAAATAAGGATTGTTTTGGTGTAGTCGTACTACGATGGGTTTCCTATTTGACTGCTCAAAAATTTGGAAACCATATCCTCGCGCGGCATGATTCCAATTCCGGGCTATGTTCTTAGTATTATAGTTAAGTGCGACCAAAGATATGGAAAAAAATATTAGAAACTCGGTTATCACCCGAATTTTGAAACCATATCTTGCAAGCAAGTGTTTTTTTTTGTTGTGTTGTTTTTTAAGTGCAAGTTCTGTTATTGTAATTAAGCAATTGATGAAGTTGCAACAAATGTTAAAATCCTTAAAGTTTTTTTAATATTATTTATAAAGCATAAAGTTTAATGCCCAAAAAGGCTAAAAATTTGCAAATACTAACAAAGTGTTGGTAGCAACAACAATTGTGCCAGTGCAAGCAGGTAAGCAATATGTTAATATTTGTTGTAGTTTTTACGGCTCTATAGAGTTGTGTGTGCGTGAAAGAGATCGCGCCTTGAGCTTCTTCCAAGCGGCATTTCCAAAAAATTGCTTTTGCTTTGACCAGCGGTGTTTTGCTACTTGTTGTTGTTTTTTTATTTTTTTTTAACCAAAATACAAATACAAAAAACATAGCGAACGTTAAACAAATTGAAAAGTCAAAATAGAAGCGCTGAGAGAGCAAAAGAGAGAGAGAGCGTTAAAATGGGAGAGCAAAATAAACAAACAAAATCAGATACTGCAATATTGTTGTTGCTATTGAAATTGATGAAACTAAGAGCAAACAACAACAACACAACAACATCAGTTGAGCATTTGCTCTTGTTTAATATTTTTAAGGGCGCTCAGTGGCCTTTCGTGCCTACCTGTCTACCGCCCTACTAGGCGTCCTGCTTAGCTGAGGGGGCGCTCAGTACTGAATATATTAAGATTATATTATTTTTTTTGGGATTTCCTTTATGATAGGACTATGCCAAAAACCAATGTACTTTTTTACCAATTTATTTTTTAAATTTGGTTATAGAAAAAATAAATTTAAGGGAAAGCAGTTCTTGTTCCCAACCAATAGACCATAAGATGTTCCGAAAAATGAAAAAAAAAAACAAACCGAATTTGGGTTCTTTTTTTCGTGCTGCGGAAAACGAATTTTTGTGTCGATATGTATACCATACGGTACGTACATATATTAAGTTTGTACAAGCCGAAAATGTATGTAACATATAGAAGGAGTCATCGAAGATACTTTAAAGTTACCTAAAATATGACCATGAAGACTAGAGAAGTCGATATACCCATGTCCGTCCGTCTGTGCGTTTGAACGCCTAGATCTCAGAGATGGTAAGAGCTAGAGTAACCGAACTTTCACATTAGATCCCTTCTTATTCCACAGGAGACAAGTTTATTTAATTTCTTTGATATCGGGGTTAAATTATATAGCTCCCATAGGGGTGTTTCAGAGGACTTCAATAAAAAAACCAAAAGTTTTAGATGGATATCGTTACCAATTTTGTCAGTCGGAAGTTTTTTAGGGTTCCCAAGCAATATAACATATTTTGTCAAAATTGGTTTGAATCGGACCGATGGGTAATGTACAAAAATCGTTGTATTTCGTTTAAGTATCAAGATAACGTAAGGAAAGTGAAATTTTATAAAGTATCCAAGCATTAAATTAATTTTTATCATAATTTGTTGATACTATGTTCATCATATAGCTCAAATAGGACCGATGGGTAAAAAAAAGTTTTTAATAAAAAATGCATCTGGAAATCAGATATCTTTTAAAGTTCTGTAGTAATATACCGGATTTAATTTCAGAAAGGTAGTTCAGAGAATCCCAAAGTCGTCCACGCCCGATCTTTACGTACGTCATTTTTATACCCTGTACCGTATGGTACCAAGGGTATATTAAGTTTGCGCAAGCCGAAAATGTATGTAACAAATAGAAGGAGACGTCGGAGACATCCCAAAGTTACCTAAAATATGATCAGGGTGAATAGAGAAGTCGATATACCCATGTCCGTCTGTCCGTGTGAACGCCTAGATCTCAGAGATGGTAAGAGCTAGACCAAACTTTCACATTAGATCCCATATTAATCCATAGGAGAAAGATTTATTTTATTTTTTTGATATCGGGGATAAATTATATAGCACCCATGGGGGTGTTTGAGACGACCTCGACAAAAAAAAGCGTTTTAGATGAATAATTCGTTTGTGTATGAAGATATCGTAACAAAATTTGGTATTCGAAAGTTGTTTATAGTTCCCAATCACTGTACCAAATTTGATCGAAATCGGTTGACTATATCATATAGCTCCCATAGGTCCGATCTTCTAAAAAATCGATTTTTTAACAAAATTTGTTGTGTTTTGTTTGTTTGTTAAGATATTGGGACCAAATTTGACATTCGTGAGTATTTTATAGTTCCTAAGCACTGTACTAAATTTAATCCAAATCGTTTGACTAGATCATATAGCTCCCATAGGACCAATCGGTCCAAAAACACGTTTTTTATACAAAATTCGATGTGTTTTGTTTGTTTGTAAAGATATTTGAAATAAATTTGGCATTCATATCTTTTTTAAGGTATTTAAGCACTGTGTCAAATTTTATTGAAATCGGTTAACTATATCATATAGCTCCCATAGGAACGATCGGTCAAAAAAATGTTTGCTTAAAAATTCTTCTGTTTTTGGTTTTTTGTGAAGAAATCGGACTTTATTATAAGCTAGTGGTACAGGGTATCCTAAAGTCGTCCGCGCCCGACTTTACGTACGCCATTTTTGTGTTAATTTTACTCAAAACAGGTGGCCTAGTTTTGGAAGAATTTTTTCATATCACAATTGATTTCTTTCTGATGCCATTGTCAACTATCGGGTTTTTTAATAGGGACGCTACTAATAACCATGTTTCTTAACCTCATGCCGTTGCCGGTGGTTTGCTCGTGTAGGCTAAATTTTCCAACGCTTGGACCAAATACTCCTCTGCCCACCTTGTCTTTAAAATCGCCAAGCAAGAATTTAACATTGTGGCGGGGGCAGCGTTCGCACGCTTCGTCAAGCTGAGCGTAAAAACGATCCTTGATCACATCGTCCTTCTCCTCCGTCGGGGCATGCGCGCAGATTAGGCTAAGGTTAAAGAATTTTGCTGTAAATGTTGAAAAATATCCCCTTTTCTAAATGCCCATATACGAGTATAGTTGTTGCAAAATGTTTTAATACTTTTACGATCTCTGGAAAGCTTTTTCACTTTTTTAAAAGTTATAAGATCTTGAATTTGGTAAGTTATTTGCATTTGCTTGAAAGATGTTTAATATTATTATGTGGAAAATAACTAAATCCATCCATTAATACTACTCAAAATGTAATTTTAAATGCTTACAAACTTTTTTTACTAAACAAGGTTAACATATTTAAGCTATTAACTCATAATATATATATTTTTACTTAACTTGCATCGTGTTGCACATGTTTCCTTAAAATAATTTATTAATTATGTCCGAAACATTGCAATTACGCGGTACTTTGATCGTCCACGATGCTTGAAGCGTCCAAATCGCCGCCAATACCAAGGTTCCCGATGCCATAATTTCCGCGTCATGTGACAAGACGTTGATCGTCTGGAAGTTGACCCGCGATGAGGATACCCAACTACAGCTATCCTTAGAAGCGTCTCTATGGACACTTTCAATTTATCAGCGTTGTTGTGCTCTCATCTGTCTAGCTCCTGGGATCAGAGCGTAGTTGCCATTTTAGTTTACGCCTGTGGGATTTTTGCTGCTGGCATGACCATTCTTCGCTTCTCTGTTGCCTTCTCGCTGGCTACTCAGACAATACCATTCGCGTCTGGCAAGTGTTCGTCTCAGCTCATTAAGCTTTTGTATATCTGAAAATATTTAAGGGTTAATTGAATACTACTTTTGTATATCTAAAAAAATAAATACCCATTCAGTAAATTTGTTGATAATACTTCAAGTAAGTGCAAAAGGAAGCGATTAATATTAGGCGGTATTCGAGAAGTGCTGCACAGTAACGACTCACCTCATCATTTTTATTTGAGCACTAAGAGCAGGGGCTCCACTTTTACTACTGGGTGACGTCATCAGTGCATCTGCTTTGGCTGGACTTCACAAGCTTGTCACAGGCTTTTTCTTATAGAAAAAAATGCAGAATGCTCTTCATGCTGTAGGTTCTAAGCAGGATGGATCCATCAACTTGGTCATAAACAGTGCCTTAGGGTTATTCAGATATGCCGATTATGATTTCCTCTTTCAAGTTGCCCAAATAATATAGCAGTTTTTCATAGATTCGTGTTTGACCAACAGCTTCAGGTTCTGCAGCCTCATCTATACTAATTTATTTACTGGAAAACCTATGACAAATCGGGTGTCACAATTATCTTTATCCTCCTGCACAGTTTTTGGATATTACGCTGCTCTGTTTCCGAGTACCTGAGTTCTTCAAACAAAGCACCTTGAGCAGCTTATTTGCGAGCATCTAAAGTGGGATAAATAATTATGGATTAGTTTTCCAAACATCACATTGTCTGACTTACATACATCGCACTCTAGGCATTGCCAGCATTAAGGAACATTTGTTTTAGGTGGCTGCTCCAAAACTCTCATCTTAATTCCAAACACCTGCATCAACGTGAATTTATTTGGCGACTTTGGTCAGTTGTTATAGTTAGAGGTATATTCGTATTTTTAGTATTTGCTCCTGCGGCTGCTTCACCATAGATCCAATACGCCGTATGACGTAAGCAATGCCTTAACTTTTTTTGCCCTCGGCTTGTCTGCTTTCTGGATGGCTTTCGCTGATAAAGTGGGAGTGTCTAGATGCTTCTGGGCATAGCCGTAGTTGGTATCCTCTTCGCGGGTCAACTTCCAGACCAGCAGCGTCTTGTCACGAGACGCACCAATGGTGTCAGGATCCTTGGCATTGGTGGCGATTTGGATGGCGCAAGCATTGTGGCCGATCAAAGTACAGCGAAGTTGCAAAGTTTCGCACACAACTGATAAATTATTTTAAAGAAACATGTCCAACGCGCTGCAAGTTAGATAAAAAGATATATATTATATATAAATAATTATATGTATATTATAAATTAATAGCTTAAATATACTTTGAAAAGTTTATATTAAACTTGTTTAGTAACGATGACGATATCTGTTCAGGCTTTCTTTGCTGCATTCAAATTTATTTTTTAATCAACAGCTGATCAGATTTTATGACTAAACCTTACCTGGACGCATATTATTTAAATTCGTTAATTTCTAAAAACTTTATTATTCATTTAAAAATTATTTTCCGACAATTTTGCTACTATTGTTTGCTTTATTTGAGCAAAAGCCAACCTGCTGTCATGTTTAGCTAATAGAGCTGCCAACTGACACAAATAACTGCTGATGGCGTTGCCAGATGCAACAAATTGTCAAACATTGTCAGTAAAGCTCTAAATAAAACCTTTATGTTGTCAATTTTGGTAGAGCAACAAAGTTTTTGTTAAATTTAAACAATTAGCTTTAATAATTCAAATTGAGCACATTCTTATTTCCTCCATAAAATTGAAAAAAACTTATTTAATAAGTGTTATGCAACTTATTGTATGTATAAATATTTCTATCTCTAATTAACTATCGTAACTAGCTTGTACTACGCAATTTTTAAGAGGTATAATCTTTTGTTAAATGATTATCAAATTCAAACACAAAATAAATTATGAACCTATTCCGTGATTTCTATAATTTTTAAATAGTTTTCGTACTTATTATTAAGGGGAAACACAATGTATAGAATTTTCAGTAAATGCATTTATTTTAGCTAAATAAGTTTCCAGTTAGAAATGATCTCCGTCTAATTCTAATTCTACTTTGAACTGCACTTAATCAAATTAGAATTAGGTTTCGTATTTAGTATAAATTTTACACACAAAAAATTGCAAACTTGATTTTCCCCATTTATAATTGATAGAATCATCTGGGGATTCCGACTCAATGGGTAAATCGTATATGTAAATGTATTAAATTAATTATATCGGGTTTTTTAATAGGGACGCTACAAAAGTAGACCGATAGGAACAGCAAATGACGCCATATTTTTTTTCGCTCTCTTGTCATATCTCTTCAGTAAGGTTTGACATTTCATTATGGAAAAAAGTGTCCGTAGTGTCGAGAATATTGCTGCCGCTAGCGCATCAATTGAGGAAGACCCAAATCAGTCTCTCACACATCGTTCTCAAGCGTTGGGCAACTCTGTGACGTCGTTGTGGCGAATTTTGCAAAATGATCTTGGCCCACATCCTTACAACATCAAATTGACACAAGAACTGAAGCCGCTTGACCACCAGAAACGTCTTCTGTATGTTCGTGAATTGGGCTGAGCAACAACTTGAAAATGATCCGGATTTTCATCGAAAAATCATCTTCAGCGATGAGGCTCATTTCTGGCTGAATGGCTTCATCAATAAGCAAAATATGCGTTATTGGTCAGGCAGCAGCAATCCACACGTACTCCATGAGTCACCATTGCATCCCGAAAAAATTACGGTTTGGTGCTGTTTATGGGCCGGCGGCGTCATTGGGTCGTACTTCTTCCGTGATGATCAAGACCCGCACGTTACTTTGAATGGGAATCGCTAACGCTCAATGATAACCGAATATTTTTGGCCCAAATTGGATGATATGGACTTGGACAATATGTGGTTGCAACAGGACGGCGCCACAAGCCACACAGCGAATGTTACAATCGATTTATTGAAAACGAAGTTTGAGGAACTTTCGATTTGGCGCCGTTGGACTATTTCCTGTGGGGCTACGTCAAGTCTATGGTCTATGCCAACAAGCCAGCGACGATTGATGAACTTCGTACGAATATCGAATGTGAAATTGCAGCAGTATCGGCCGATTTATGCTTGAAAACCGTCGAAAATTGGGTTCAGCGTCTGGACTTCTGCAAGCGTGCCCGTGGTGGCCATGCCAAAAAATCGAGTTCCATACATAATGGCATCAAATTTACTTTTACAGGAATAAAGAATTTCATTGATATCCAAAACCGTTTTTGCTTTATTAAAAAAAAACTATTGTAGCGCTCTTATTGAAAAATCCTTTTTTTAATTTTGTATGCAAAATAATTTTGAGCGCAGACTTTTTTGACTCATTGTGCTTCAACACTCGGCTTTGATTGGCTTTCCTTTTAACACTGATACTTGACTGCCAATTTAAATGCGCACTTTATTAATTTTTATTAAATAAAAATTCAAGTCACCGGGACCAGATGGCATTTTTCCAGCCATGCTTCAGCAGGCCCTGGACTTGCTGATCCCTTGGCTAAAGGCAATATTTGAAGGGTGCTTGAGACTTGGTTATGTGCCTACGGCATGGAGAGAGGCAAAGGTTGTGTTCATTCCCAAAGCAGGAAAGACCAGCCACCTCTACCCTAAGGACTTTCGGCCGATCAGTCTCACATCCTTCCTACTCAAATCGCTCGAGAAAATCCTTGACGAAGACATAAGAGCCTCGTTGGGATCTGGTTTCTCGGACACTCAACACGCATACATGAAGGGCAGATCTACGGAATCAGCTCTTCACACGCTGACACGATGTATTGAAGGTGCTATGGATCACAAGGAGTACGCACTCGCGGTATTTCTGGACATAGCTGGAGCTTTTAATAACGTGTCGCTTGAAGCTCTCAAGGAGGGGCTTCAATCGCTTGACACGAATAGCTGCACTTACCGGTGGATATGCAGTCTGTTGAACTGCAGAAGCATAAGGGCAGAATGGAACGGTGCCATAATCTCCAGGGAAACGAAAAGAGGAACCCCGCAAGCTGGTGTCATCTCTCCCCTACTATGGCTCCTAGTAGTCGACGGGATTCTGAAACAATTTGAAGGCGGAGCCACAAAACTAATTGCGTATGCTGACGACATCGCTGTAGTAGTCACAGGCATATGCCTCTCAACTCTCAGTGATCTGATGACAAGGCCACTGGACACGATTCACCGATGGGCCACTAATGCAGTGCTAGACGTTAATCCGGAGAAGACGGACCTACTGCTCTTCACCAGGAGATACAAAATCCCGCAGTGGACCCCACCTAAACTAAACGGCTCTCTACTGACTCTGAAAACGCAAACTAGATACCTAGGAATGGTTCTGGATAACAAGCTGCTGTGGAAGGCCCATGTTGAAGAGCGTGTGAAAAAGGCCAGTAATGCCCTATACGCATGTAAAAAGATGCTGGGCTGCACTTGGGGCCTCTCACCCACTCTAGTGCATTGGTGCTACACAGCAATTGTTCGTCCGATACTGCTGTTTTGCACTTGCACAACATACACGCATAATAGTTTAAATAAATTTGTGCAAATAACTTTAACAAAATGCGTTTAACTAATGTGAGTCGACACTCACCACCTGTTCGTCGACTACAAAGCAGCTTTCGATAGCCCAATAAGGGATCGCGTATATGCCGCAATGTCTGAGCTCGGTATCTCTGCGAAGCTGATAAGGCTTTGCAGAATGACGTCGAGTAATTCCTGCAGCTCCGTCAAGGTAGGAAGGGACCTCTCCGAGCCTTTTGATACCTTGCGAGGTTTCAGACAAGGTGACCCCTTATCATGCGACCTCTTCATCTTCGTCATGGAGAGCGTTCTGCGGAAGGCCGGCGTACATCGCACTGGCACTATCTTCTACAAGAGTGTCCAGCTCCTTGCGTACGCCAACGACATCGACATCATTGGGCGTACCAAGCGAGATGTCACCGCGGCCTTCAGTGCTATTGAACGGGAGTCTGCGAAAATGGGTCTGGCGGTAAATGAGGGCAAAACGAAGTATATGCTGTCGTCAAGTAGGGACGTGCGGCGGCTTGGGTCCCAGATTACGGCCTACAGCTATACTTTCGATGTTGTCAAGGAATTTATCTACCTTGACACCGCCGTTACCACCGACAACGATGTCAGCCTAGAGATCAAGCGCAGAATAACTCTTGCCAACAGGTGCTATTTCGGTCTCAATAGGCAATTGAGTAGTAGAGACCTCTCTCGCGCGACAAAACTATCACTCTACAAGGCACTCATCCTTCCAGTAATTCTTTACGGCGCGGAAGCCTGGACCGTGTCGCTAACTGATGCAGCTGCCTTGGGAGTTTTCGAGAGGAAAGTACTGCGCAAAATCTTTGGTCCTATTCGAGTTGGCGATGACTACCGCATCCGCACCAACCAGGAGCTGTATGAGCTCTTCAACGACATGGACGTTGCTCAGCGTATCAACATCCAGCGGCTTCGCTGGCTCGGACATGTCGATGGACGAGGATGCTCCAGTTAAGCGTGTGTTCGATGCGGTAGTCAGTGGCCGTCGGCGGAGAGGACGACCGTGTCTGCGTTGGAAAGACCAAGTGGAAGGGGCCCTGTCTTCGCTCGGTGTGACCAACTGGAGAAGGCGCGCGCAATGCAGAGGCGCCTGGAGAGACGTTTTAAGGCAGGCCGTAACCCGGTAATCGGGTTGGTATGGCCACATAAGAAGAAGAATGTTTTGTTTAAAAAAGTAAAGAGCAAGTAAGTTAATATTATTCTTAAGCTTATTTATGTTATAACATTTAATACAAAACTCTCTCTTAACAGACGCATTATGGTTGTGCTGGAGAGCGTTGTCAGTGGACATCAATTTAATGCGTTCCGCGAACGTCTGGCCGACAAAATTTAAACAATACGCTTTGATCCCTACAGTAAGTAATTATTTTTTTAAATTTAATAAATAAATTTTAATATTTACATTCTTTGCTACAGTACAAAAGGAGAGCCTTTATCGTGAGCGCAAGAAAATTCGCAGTGCCTAGTGTAACAAATTCCAACGCCTCGTGTTGTTTTTTATATACAAAATTAAGTGCAGCAAATATAAGTTAACACAACACTTTACTTCACCCCCAACTCCCACGCTATTTCAAGTACTCATACTAATCTCTCATCGCATACTCAATCGAAGGCGACACTGGACACCACGAGCATCTGGCATCGATCAACGGATAGACCCTCAACAACGATCCGCGGCTAGAACCTCAACAACGCTCAACGACTAGACCCTCAGCGACGAAAGGCGACTCCAGACGATCAGCCACTTGACATCGTCAGCGGCTAAGCCCTTTGCGACGCTCAGCGGCTAGCCGGCAACAAAAGGCGTCACCGGACGATGTCGTCACTTGACAGCGTCGGCGGATAAACCCTTGACCCTTAAGCAGCGGCAGCGCAGCCGTAACCATAAAATATCAGCATTTCTTAGTTATAAATACAACTGTTAGAGTATTAAGACCTTAGTCATTGTTAGAGTTTACACTAAGGTCTGTCGAGGCATTTCCGCTGCAGTCAGGTCTGCCAAGGCAGTCCTGCTGTAGGCGGTTTTGTGACAGTCCTGTTCTTTCTATCATCCGAATTAGTTTTAAGTTAAATATTAAAATTTTGAATAAAGTTCTTTTTTAAAATAAAAAGTGATTTTATAATTTATATGTTAATGCTCTAGAATAATAGTAGTAGTAATAAATAGTTTTAGTCCAACTAAATTTAAAGTGTAACAAAAATATTATTTTTTTTTAATACGATGCGCCTCCTGCAAAGCTAGACACAAAACTGAAATACATGTCTTGCGAGCCGAGTCGTTGCATCGTAAATTACAATATGTTTGATTTTTTTGATATTTTGATTATTTTTAAGGCTTAGGCAGTGCTTGCTAGCAAGCATGCCCAGCCATAGCCATTTACTTAAAGGGCTTCTCAGTCATAAGTAGTCCGCGTTCCCACAGAGCTGTGGCCACCTCAACTTTCTTCTTTTCGTTGCCCAGCGGCAGCTGCGATATGGGCGTATATGCTGGATAAGCATGTATCAGCTTCTCGACGAATGGCACTTCCGCTGATTTGATCTCCATGAAATTGGCATCATACTTGCAATACTCCAGACCATTGTCCACATAGTAGTAAATGCGCTTTTTACCCTCCTCTGACACCACACGCAATACATTTGCGCGCAGCAGACGCACTGATGTTTCCAACGTTAGATCATAATCACACAGGCAGTTACCATTTGCGTCCGCGTTGGTACGTGATCCATAAACCGTGCGTTTCTGCTCCTCAGGTTGTATGATAAGTGGCAGTGCCTCGTGTAGGAAGCGCTTGGCCAGCTGATCGACAGCTGCATCTATTTGCTTAGCGCTGGGCGAAAAACAATCATCAGCCAAATTCTGTACGATGCGTACAAAGTCAGCACGCACTTTGCTCTGGCTATTGCCATGCACCAGACCTGCATGATGCCAGGTATTGAGCGGCAAGCCACGACGCAAGTCAAGATTAGTTTTAATGGCCTTCTCTAAGACAATAGGCAAAAGCTTCTCCATTAAATCGGCATAAGACTGCTTTTGGTACACGCTAAGTGTTATATGCAGCGAGTGTTGATTTTGAGTGGTAAGAGCCTGATGCACGGTGCCGCGCGGAAAGTACAGCAAATCTCCAGGGTTTAGCACCTGCAGAAACAATCAGTTAAAATAACTTAAAATAAAAGCAAACTTACGACTTGACTTACCTGATCAAAATAGGGCTCGCCCAGCTGCTCTTGCTGATAATTTTCTGAAGAATTACGTGCCAGCACATCACTTGCCAGTGGCGGCTTATAAAGACGCCAGCGCTTGCTACCCTTAACTTGCAATACAAAGGCTTCAGTGTCATCATAATGTGGCGCAAAGCCCTGACTGTTGGGTGGTGTTAGATAAACATTAGCACCAACCAGACAGTGAAAGAATTCTTGCAACGTGCTGCACACTTTGCGTAAGCCCGGTAAATAACTGGATGGATTTAATATGCGTACGCTGCAGCCGTCTACGTAATAGCCCCAAACTATGGGTGCTACTGCACGCCCTTCCGGATTATGAGTCTGACGCACACCATTTGTATAGGAAGTCACATCTATATTGGTTGTAAACTCCAAATGATTATTCACCAGCAATTCATCAATTTGTTTGAGGGATACGAGATCGCCAAAATAATTTGGATTTTTACGAGATATCAGACAGGAGTTTTGTTCCCAATATTTCTGAAAAAAATCTTCTACTGATACAGGATTTAGTATACAGTCTAATATGTGCCTTCCCTCTGCAATGCTATTTTGTTTGTGTACCTCTGCTGCGGTATCATTTTCATCTTGGCTCTGGGGTTCACTTTTGATTTTTTTAGGACCAACGTACTTCCAGTAGTCACTAGGAGTTGAATAATTGCTGCGACGTTTGCCGGAAGCTTTCGCGTTGTTAACCGAACAGCTGGGTCCAGAGTCCTCAGAGCTGCTTTTACGCTCAATGGTTACCTCGACGCAGTTGTCGGTGGCATTTTCATCTTGGCTCTGGGGTTCACTTTTGATTTTCTTAGGAACACCGTACTTCCAGTAGTCACTAGGAGTTGAAGAATTGCTGCGACGTTTGCCGGAAGCTTTCGCGTTGTTAACCGAACAGCTGGGTTCAGAGTCCTCAGAGCTGCTTTCACGCTCAATGGTTACCTCGACGCAGTTGTCGGTGGCATTTTCATCTTGGCTCTGGGGTTCACTTTTGATTTTTTTAGGAACACCGTGCTTCCAGTAGTCACTAGGAGTTGAAGAATTGCTGCGACGTTTGCCGGAAGCATTCGCGTTGTTAACCGAACAGCTGGGTCCAGAGTCCTCAGAGCTGCTTTTACGCTCAATGGTTACCTCGACGCAGTTTTCGGTGGCATTTTCATCTTGGCTCTGCGGTTCACTTTTGATTTTTTTAGGAACACCGTGCTTCCAGTAGTCACTAGGAGTTGAAGAATTGCTGCGACGTTTGCCGGAAGCTTTCGCGTTGTTAACCGAACAGCTGGGTTCAGAGTCCTCAGAGCTGCTTTCACGCTCAATGGTTACCTCGACGCAGTTGTCGGTGGCATTTTCATCTTGGCTCTGGGGTTCACTTTTGATTTTCTTAGGAACACCGTACTTCCAGTAGTCACTAGGAGTTGAAGAATTGCTGCGACGTTTGCCGGAAGCTTTCGCGTTGTTAACCGAACAGCTGGGTTCAGAGTCCTCAGAGCTGCTTTCACGCTCAATGGTTACCTCGACGCAGTTTTCGGTGGCATTTTCATCTTGGCTCTGGGGTTCACTTTTGATTTTTTTAGGAACACCGTGCTTCCAGTAGTCACTAGGAGTTGAAGAATTGCTGCGACGTTTGCCGAAAGCTTTCGCGTTGTTAACCGAACAGCTGGGTCCAGAGTCCTCAGAGCTGCTTTTACGCTCAATGGTTACCTCGACGCAGTTGTCGGTGGCATTACTCGCGTTGACGCTGCTGTAAGTGCTAGAGCTGCTCTCGCCGTTAACATCTTCTTGGATTTCGCTCGAGCGTGCCTGCACCTCATTCATTTCACGTGCTTTTTTGGTAGCACGTCCAAATTTTTGGCGTCTAGCGGGGCCACGCTTGCCCGTATTTTTTCCTGCCTTTGTAGCACCGCCTTTGTAAGCCGCAAATGCAGATAAGTTGTCTGACATGGCTATAACTTATTATATAACAATACTCGAACAATGAAGAAATATTTGTAACTAATATTCAAACAAAAAAAATATTTAATCAAATAACTGTGCCGCAGCACACGTGCTTGTCACTGAATTGACCTACGATAAATGAATGCTTGTCAGTGACAAGTTGGCAGCCTACAACTGACAGAAATAACTGCTGATGGCGATTGCCAGATGCAACAAATTGTCAAACATTGTCAGTTTGGCTTTAAATAAAAACTTTATGTTGTCAATTTTGGTAGAGCAACAAAGTTTTTGTTAAATTTATACAATTAGACGTCGTTGTGGCGAATTTTGCAAAAAGATCTTGGCCCACATCCTTACAAGATCAAATTGACGCAAGAACTGAAGCCGCTTGACCACCAGAAGCGTCGTATGTTCGTGAATTGTGCTGCGCAACAACTTGAAAATGATCCGGATTTTCATCGAAAAATCATCTTCAGCGATGAGGCTCATTTCTGGCTGAATGGCTTCATCAATAAGCAAAATATGCGTTATTGGTCAGGCAGCAATCCACACGTACTCCATGAGTCACCATTGCATCCCGAAAAAATTACGGTTTGGTGCGGTTTATGGACCGGCGGTGTCATGGTTGCGATTTTCCGTGCTGATCAAGACCCGCACGTTACTGTGAATGGGCATCGCTACCGCTCAATGATAACCGAATATTTTTGGCCCGAATTGGATGATATGGACTTGGACAATATGTGTCACACAGCAAATGTCTCAATCCATTTATGGAAACCCAATTTTGGTGAACGTATTATCTCACGAAATGGCCCAGTCAATTGGCCGCCTCGGTCGTACGATTTGACGCCTTTAGACTATTTCCTGTGGAGCTACGTCAAGTCTATGGTCTAGGCCAACAAGCCAGCGACGATTGATGAACTTCGTACGAATATCGAATGTGAAATTGCAGCAGTATCGGCCGATTTATGCTTGAAAACCGTCGAAAATTGGGTTCAGCGTATGGACTTCTGCAAGCGTGCCCGTGGTGGCCATGCCAAAAAATCGAGTTCCATACATAATGGCATCAAATTTACTTACACAGGAATAAAGAATTTCATTGATATCCAATACCGTTTTTGTTTTATTTAAAAAAAGCTTTTGTAGCGCTCTTATTGAAAAATCATTTACAAATGACTTGTTTGTACGGTGTCCGGCAGTACAAGAAACAATGGGAATCAGTCGAAATAACGATCCGAGCATATTATGGTCTTCTTCTTTTGGCAGTGTGGGGAAAATGGCGTAAGTTTGCTAGTATTATGGAAGGATAAACGCGGAAGACCAATTTTCGGGTCAAATATATCTCTCCAAAGATACAAACCAATCAACGAAGATATCGTTTCGACGACTAGAATCAAAGAGAGAGTACAAGAGACAAACTGGCACATATTCGCTTGGTGTTCGATAAATGGGTTCAAAAATTGAATGTAATCTTATTATCCAGGAGATTTAATCACTGCAGACGAGCAATTTCTTCCGTTCCGTGGTAAATCGCCTTTCACTCAATATATTCGCACGAGACCAGCGAGGTATGGAATCAAAATATGGGTTTGATGTTGAAGTTGAACCCCATTACGCTCCTAAAGTCAACCAAGGGAATCGTGCCGTGTTGGATATGACAGAAGGTTTAAGTGCAAGAAACGATATATGCAACCATTTCTTCACCTCTCCAACGAATTTCGGAAAAGGCAAATAACAGTAGTTAATATGATTAAAAAAAACCGAAAAGAAATCGGGCAATATTGCTCGACCTGATGAAAAAGCCAGATTTTTATACCGATTATGGATTTGGCCACAATTTGCGACGATTCGTTACTTTACTCTCCACTTACCAATCGAATGGTCTCATTGACTCAAACAAACCAAAAAGAAAAAGCCTGAAATTGTTGATTTGTGCAATAAGACCAAGGGCGGAGTCAATAGTTTGCAAATGGAAGGTAAATCTTTGACCAATGGCTCTTTTTTGAAATAAGTTAGACGTTTCAGCATGCAATGCATTCATCATCTTTATTGCAATGAATCGAGAATCGAAAATAAAGAATATATCAGATACAAATGATTTCTCGTTGAAGTTGGTCAAATTTTATGCCATTCTTGTATAGAGCAATGGAATAAGAAGTCTTATAAAGCACTTTCTGTACTACAGGGCATACAAGTAGGACAACAACAAATTCTTTTGTGTTCCTTATTATGAAATTCGCTGGAAGGTTAACCAAAAATCGATGTATATCAATTTTGAATATTCCTCTCAAACAATTTTTTAATTTCCTGCTTGAAAGAAAGAAGACGAAGGGGACGACCTCGACTCCGATGGAAAGATCAAGTGGATCCTATCCTCCCTTGGTATTTCTTATTGAAGAAGGCGCGCGCAAGCAGAGGCGCCTGACGAGAGCTGTTGAGGGCGGCCGTAACCCGAAAACGGGTTGTCATGGCCACACAATGAATAATGCTTGAAAGCAATACAGATTCGTTTTTTTGGACTGTTGATTCTACGATATCTAAAACGAATACATTTTTTTTTGCGTCTTATTGTTGAAGTTATACCCAGAGATGCTGCAATCTCAAAACAAATCTCATGACAATCAATTCATATCCAGTTATTCTGACAAACACTAATTATTAAACGATCCACTCAAGACGTGGGCTTCATGGGAATTCCGAAAAAAACAAAACATTTTGTTTTTCTTTATCACTGAGAATCCAATTAAGTTTAGTAAACTGAAAGGTAAACAAAAAAATTCCACAAATTTAAACACTTTTTATGCTATTTTAATTACTAGTAGACCCCTCCATATATTGTTTTTATAACTAACTAAGCCACAACTCATATAAAAACTCTAGACACCGATAATACATAGAGAGCTTATCTTAAATTAAAATCAGTCGTTTGACATTAGGAAAGGTCTGGGTCTGTCTAAGTACTTAGCGCCTGAATCACGCCTTTAAACGTTAGAGTCGTACGTGCTCCATAACTTCCGGAATTTGTTTCGAACTTTGCTATAAAAGTGCAGGCCAAAACTTTTTTTTAAACAAACAGTAACAGTCTTGAAAATTAACAACATGGTCAATAGAATTTATTTGGTAGCTTTTATGCTTTTGTGCGGTGAGTTCTGGAAATCCTGAAAAGTTATTTTTTTTAAATAATTTCCATTTCTAGTCTGCTACTTGGCAGCGCCTTGTCCAGTGGCAAAACCTGATGGAGGATCTGGTTCTGATATAACTAAGCCCATCACGGATGCAGTCGGATCTGTCACTGGTGTGATTCAAGGTGGTGGACTACCAGATATCACTGGCGGCA
>JBAMAX010000618.1:0-38438 GCA_037043745.1 Chymomyza amoena
GAACACATGGGTAAGGCCTAAGAGCCAACTTTTAACCTGTTATTGTGTTATGGCCTACTCTATAAAGTAAAATTAAAAGTGGCTTTTGGGCTCACAACCTAGTGATAACAATGAGGGCACGGTTTTTAAAGCAACCGCATTGCATACTTCATCCCTGACGCTTCTTCGTCGCTAAGCAATACGCAAACGATTCAGCAAACCTCAATAATTTCCTATCAAACAATTCCAGGAATAAAATATGTAGATAAGTTTGAAAACTTTGGAAAGGCGTACTCAATATACCCTTTACTTTATGAGCTTATGTCGAAACTGTCAATTTGGTTATAGTTAATTTTTTTTTAAAACACATAAATTTTATTTTTAATTTATTTCTAAATTTTAATGTTATTTTTATGAACAGCTTATGAGGAGGGAATAAATTCTCGTCGAGCTTAATATGCAGTTGACTGAGGGTTTCAATTAATGATTTTAATGCTTAAAATAGATTAGAGGTTTTGACATTATGGGCATTTTTCGTTGAATCAATTACACTCTGAATTTTCAATGCAATATTGTAAAAAAAATTCTAATTTTTAGTCCCAAAACTTGATTTTAAAACTTTCAAGCATAAGCAATTCTTTAGTTCTCCTAGTAAATTTTGTGATAGTTCATATATAAATTGATTGTTAACAAAAGTAAAGTGAATTTGACTAAAGAATGTGATATAAAAATTTTTGAAAGAAAATATACATTAGGATAGGTCTAACCATTTTAAAGAACTCATTGTGAGACGGATTACTTTCTATGTGTTAAGGAGATAAAGTCTACAATCCGATTGTTTATAACCACGAACACCTTCAAAATGCTATTTATATAGTTCCCACCAAGGTGTTTTAGCATTCTTTTCCAGAAATCATGACTTGCGCTTTGTGCCTTCAACTTGCTAAGATTTCCAAAAGCTTTTCAAAGTAGACAGTAATGGAGCGAGATCATATTTTTTTCAAATCATTTTTGGAGTCGCTGAGTCCGTACTCTGAAAGCTAAAAAACCTTAACACCCCTATTGAACAAGTTATTTTTAAGCCCTAACGTGCTGTAGTTTTTTTTTATCACAGGTTCTGAGTCAGTGCTGAGAAAAAATAACCAGATAGCTGGTCTCGCAAAAATGATGTATGGGGTTTTTGAGATAAGGATAAAGTCAACACGCGTTGGAGGGTCTACAAAAACACAATAAAAAATTGAATTTTTTTTTTTGATGTTTTTGGGGTTGCTGAATCCTAATCCGGAAGAAACCTATAAAACGAGTTATTTTGTTGGTTGCAGCAAAAAATCAGAAAAAACCAGGGATCATAACTCTAATAATTTTTAATTAATTAAATTTTAAAAATCATCAAATAATTATTATTTTTGGATTTTTTTCATCAAAAATCAGAAAAAAAAGGGATCGTAACTTTCATAATTTTTAAAATAAAAATCATCAAAAAATTATTATTTTTGGATTTTTTTCATCAAAATTGCATAATATTGTAATTTTAATTTTTTTACTTAAAAAATTCTGAAATAATACTTACATAAATGCCAATTTTTATTTTAAAATTGAAAATGACTTTTATTTTAAAATTAAAAATAACTTTTATTTTAAAATTTTTATTAATAAAATAACTTTTATTTTTCAATTTTTTTAAATAAAATTTCAAAATAACTTATTATTCAATTTGTATAATAATAATTGCTGAATACAATTATTGACCAATTTTTATTGTACAAATTAAGGAATAAGAGTCATTCTGCAATTTTTATAAATTAAAAATAAAAGTTACTAAGCAATTTTTATTTAAAAAAATTGAATTCACGGGTTGTATCTCAATGGTTGACGTATTTTTCTGATGCACAGTTCAACAACTTCCAACGATGCCAAAAATGTCTTTAAAGGACAAGTATAAAGGATCCCAGATATTTGGTATAAGAGCTAAGCTTGATTTTTTTAATAAAAATTAAGAGAAAAAATTCTCCTTCTTTCAACCCTATTGCTCTTATTTGCCATCCTTGGAAAAATCATCTATGAAGATAATGACTCATAAAAGATGCTGAGGTTATGTTTCAACAAAAATCATCTTTGAAGATAATGACTCATAAAAGATGCAGAGGTTATGTTTCAACATAGCTACACATAATAACCTTTTTTCAAATTAGGTTAGACTGTATTACCCTAATATACTTGTGGACGCTAAATCCAAATTCGAACTCCAAAAAAATCTCAGCACGTCAGGGCTTTGGATATAACCTCAAAAAAATGTAAAGTTCAAGTTTTTTCTTGGGTTATCTCAGAAACCTGACGATCCCAATAACATATAAAAACATCGACTCGAAAAAAAATTTGTTTAGATTTTTGCGCTTAGAATTGAGGGCCCTTTGGGCCAATACTCTCTAGTTGATTCAGAATGCACAAGAAAACATATGCTTTGTCCCCAGATTAATTTTTGTTTTGGCTGTGCAATACATAAAAGAGTTTTTACTTATAATAATTTTCCTTTTTATGACCCGAAGCTCCGCTTGGTTACGTTTTCTTAAATTTCTAACATCAAAAGAACTTCCTTATCACAAAACAACTCCTTTTATGCGTTGCAAACGTTCTAAACAAACCAACTTACCCATTTCCACTGCGTAAAGAGTATAATAAAAAGCTGTCGGAAAAGTGCAATTTGATGTAGCCAGACAACCCGACTACAAAGTTAGCCAAGTTAATTCGCTGCTTACCAAATACTAGCATTTATATATTAGCATATTCATGAGCTGCTGCTGATGATGTTGCAAATTATTAAGAGAAATTATGTTGAATGATATTATTCGAACGGACATGAACCGTTTTAATGCGTTTTAATTATTAAAAACGCGACAATTTTGCGGTTTATCTTAATTGAAACTTCAGGAAAATGCTCATTAAATTCAATTAATGCATTTCCTTTTATGTAGAGAAAGTTTTCTTGTCTTGTTAATTGTTTCCCAGAAAATTTTATTATTGCTACTATAATTGCAGAACCGATTAGAAGTTAACGCGAGAAGTTAGAAGCGTAACTAGTGTTTTTTTTTGGGGGGACTTGTGTTATAAACTATTTTGGTCAGTACTATTTTGGGCAAATTGATTAACCGGTGAAAGAAGCATTAAACTCGCTTATAATCTGTACACTGGACAAATTTTTTGATTTATGTCGATCCAATCTTATCTGTTAATATCTCTTATACGAAAAAGCTATACGGCCAACGGCTTATCGCCATAATTGGTAAAGTACAAAAAAAAAAATTAATTTTTTTCCCCTTTTATGTAATCTTTATACCTTGTTTGATCATCCATTCCATTTATAGAAAACACATCTCCTATGCTTGGATGCTTCTTCCACTGTCTTCGACTCCAACGAAAAATCCCAGAATTTTGCAAAAATTTTTTTGTTATTTAAATTTGTCAACATTTTTTTTTGGTTAGCCGGTACTTTTTAAATGATTTTTGGTTACCAAATTTTGGCAAAAAAGCTAAAATAAAAAAAAGTATTATTTTTCTTTAATGTATTATGATTCCCAGCTGTATTGCATTTTTTTATCGCTTCCAAAAACGTCTGAAATTGAGAAAAAGATTGCTGTTGGTGATAGATCGATAATAGTTGGACGAAGAATTCGTAGGACAACGTTTTATTTTATTTTAAAGAATTTTAATTAAGTTTAACCATTTCCATTATTTTAATAAATTGTAAGTGTATTGTCGTTGTGTAGCCTAAGGAAAGTAAGCTCAATAACCTTGGTCCACATTAAAAAAAAATAACCCGGACGTATCGATTTTTATGATCTTTGAAATTTTAAAGTGTTTTCACTTCGAATTGCGGAATACCCAATAAAACATCGGAAAACTTAATAAAAAAAAAACATTTTCGCAAATATTTTCTATGCAAGCTTTATTGTCCCTCATCAATATATGTATAGGCAGTATAAGGCTAATATATCCACCGCCTAGAAGAAAGATGGCGTACTTTAAGTCATGAGCTGGCGACTTTGAGATATCTTGAGGAGCCTTATTAAAGAGCTTCGAAAGTTATTTATTAGCAAAAATTTGTATACAAATTACGAGTTATTTTGACCGATCGGTCCTATAGGTGCATTTTGATATAAGGTTGTCAAAAAGTCTTGCGGTATTTCCGCAAGCTTGTCTTTGCAAGCGCGTAGTTCTAGTTGTATTCGTCGCATCGGTTCACGCTAGAGCTTTTTGAAAGCTCTTTTCACGTGCTAACACGTGTTTGATTAATTGTTGTTTGCTTTTAGTCGTTCGTGAGTTATAACGTCGCAAACATGGAGCAAAATAAAGAGAAAATACGGAATATTTTACAGTACTACTACGATAAAGGCAAAAATGCATCTCATGCTGCCAATAAAATTTGTCCAGTTTATGAACCCGATACAGTTTCCATTTCCACCGCACAACGATGGTTTCAACGTTTTCGTTCTGGTGCAGAGGTGATCGAAGATGCGCCACGGTCCGGAAGGCCTGTTGTCGAAAATTGCGATAAAATCGCTGAATTGATCGAAAGAGACCGGCATAGTAGCAGCCGTAGCATCGGCCAAGAGCTGGGCATGAGTCATCAAACCGTTATAAACCATTTGAAGAAGCTTGGATTGAAAAAGAAGCTCGATGTATGGGTGCCACACGACTTGACGCAAAAAAACATGTTTGACCGTATGGATGCATGCGAATTGCTTCTGAATCGCAACAAAATCGACCCGTTTTTGAAGCGGATGGTGACTGGCGATGAAAAGTGGGTCACTTACGACAACGTGAAGCGTAAACGGTCGTGGTCGAAAAGCGGGGAAGCTGCCCAGACGGAGACCAAGCCTGGATTGACGGCCAGGAAGGTTCTTCTGTGTGTTTGGTGGGATTGGCAGGGAATCATCCACTATGAGCTGCTCCCCTATGGCCAAACGCTCAATTCGGACCTGTACTGCCAACAACTGGACCGCTTGAATGCAGCACTCATGCAGAAGAGGCCATCTTTGATCAACAGAGGCCGAATTGTCTTCCATCAGGACAACGCCAGGCCACATACATCTTTGGTAACGCGCCAGAAGCTCCGGGAGCTCGGATGGGAGGTTCTTTTGCATCCACCGTATAGTCCGGATCTCGCACCAAGTGATTACCACCTATTTCTGTCCATGACGAACGCGCTTGGTAATCGGAAGTTGTCCACAAGAGAGTCCTGTGAAAATTGGCTCTCCGAGTTTTTTGACAATAGGGAAGCGAGCTTCTATAAGAGGGCATTATGAAGTAGGCATCTCGTTGGGAACTCGTCATCGAACAAAACGGCGCATATTTGACTTAAATCGCATTATTATAACCAATTTTATGAACAATTGAAAATTCAATAAAAATACCGCAAGACATTTTTGACAACCTTATATATTTAACTGATTTTGATCAAATTTGGTACAAACGAATTATCCATCTAAATCTTCTGATTTTTTTTCGAGGTCCTCTGAATCAGATATGCCTATTCTGTGTAGGTGCTTATTGCAGGCGAAGTGGCCTGTTAGTGCTCCTGAGAATGTCTTCAGACTTTTCCTTTTTAGAGGAGAGTAGTGTTTACTCTTTGGCGACAAATTCAGGAATTTTTGGAATGTTTGAGGCCGTCAATGCAATTCCAATATTTTGTGACTATTGAGTCTATTTTTGGTCTTATGTTCTCCATTTTTTTTTTTGTTGAAGCCAAAAAAGTAAGAAGCCTATAAATGACTGTTCCGCCCCCTTTTTGGCGTAAATGGCTATATAATGTCACCACGATTGTAAAAAATCTAATGAACTCGTCTGTCTCCTGGGCAATCTAAGAGATTGATCGAGCTCTTACCATCTCTAAGATCGAGTCGTTCATACGGCCAGTTCGTCAGAGAGACCAGGACCTAATGGAGTCTCCGAATACTCCTTCTTACTTGTTACTTCTTACTTAACCCGGTAGAGTGAAGTATCTAATATACTAAAGTTTCAATGATAAAATTTACAGGAAAATGTTTTTCTTCGGTATAAAAGGAAGCAGGGTATTCTATTATCGGGAACTATCTATACTATACATCATTTTGTATTTATTATATATTTTATATTGTTTATTTATTTACTTTTGTGAACAATTTATTATTCTTAGGCTAAATATTTCTGCGTTATTTCCTTTTAGAGATTTTACTTTTAAATGAGTATCTGAATTTTGCAGTTTCGAAGAAAACATTTTTGATTGTGTTATTCTGTTTATCATATAATTTGTTGCTTTTATATACAAAGTATATGTTTATATTTTTTTGTGACATTTTGCTAATCTTTTTTTTTTTCGAATTTCTTATCATTTCGATAGCTGACTCTTTACTTAGCCCGTTTTGTATTTGAACGCTAATTGAAGTATTTTCTTTTCATATACAACAAAAGTACGTGTTGGATATATACCTACTATATGTATGCACTTATGTATAAATGTACATATATACACTGCTATGATAAAAGCTACAATCATATACGCCGTAAAACATGTTTTTGTTTGCAAATTTAACCAATAAAATAACACTTTATTTTTTGTGCCCCAGAACCGGACTAATCACTAATGTTGTAGATATGTATGTATGTACTTTAGGGTGGCCACATCGATCTTTAAACCGATGATATTAATAACCCCATATTTTAAGTTTAATTTTTACTAGCACATAGCGTCTGTTTAAAGACGATCCAAAAGATTTAACGAACGTAGGTGAGGGGTCATAATATTAACTTTTTCCGTTTTTGAAGGTATTGTTCTACATTGACTTTAAAATCTTGTTTCCAATCAAACAAATGCTGGTTCAAAAAGTCTCATATAAATTTAAACATAATTTTAAAAAAATATTGAGTCGGCCATAATTATTTTGGTAAGCTCTGAAATTGATTAATTACCCTAGCTTAGAAATTTAAAAATTTTGGTGTCCCTTTTTTGGCAACAAATTTTATTCGAAATATCTCGTGGTCCGTTTCATGAAAAAATTTATTGACCGCATTTTCGGTTAGCGACTGTTAAGGATTGATAAAACTGATTAATTATCCTAGTTTAAAAATTTAAAAAAAAATGTTGGTATCCTTAACAGTTTGCTCTAGATCAGATCTTATGATCCCGGAACTTTTTCATAACAAGAAATTTAGATCTCTTCTCCCAAGTCGGGAGAATTGGGCTGATGGCAGCCCCTGTAGAAACCCCCGGTGGCAACAATGGTTCACGGATGGTTCCAAAACTGAGCAGGGTGTAAGTGTTGGAATCGTTGGACCCAACACCAGAATGTCTACCGCAATGGGCATCTGGCCCAGCGTCTTTCAAGCGGACATTCATGCCATAGAGAGCTGTGTCCTTAGTATCCTTCTCAAGGGAACTAGGGGAGCAAACATATGCATTTCTTCAGATAGCCAAGCTGCTATTAGGGCATTGTCATCCTGGAGCATCTCCTCCAGGATGGTTAAAGAATGCAATAACTACCTCCTTACCCTGTCCGCCCTGAACAAAGTCGTGCTATGTTGAGTGCCTGGACACACGGGAGTGGATGGTAACACGATCGCTGACAATCTAGCACGACAGGGTGCCACCACCCTGACTTCATCTCCTACGCTGTTTTGTGGTATTGGTTGGGCCACAATCAAAACCATAAACAAATGGGCTGCAGGAGAACATAGGAGATACTGGTTCTCCCTTCCCGGGCTTCGTCAAGAAAAAGTGCTTGTCAAACCTCTGCATGCGATCAAGACGAAAGGTCTTGGGAGAGCGGACCTAAAGCTCCTGGTAGCTTACCTATCTGGCCACCACACTGTTAGATGCCATCTACAGAAAATTGGCCTATCGGACTCTTCAGAGTGCAGGCTCATATTCTCTATGACTGCCCAGCGCTGGTATTGGATAGAGCCTGTCACATGCGAAAGGAACGGATTAGTTTCTTCCATCTCAGGTCAATACCAACAAAAGACCTACTGCTATTCATGCGGAAAGCGGAAACCCTTTAAAGAAAAAAAAAACATTTGTTGAGCCTCGAGATATGTAATCGAAACAAATTTTTGTTCGAAATTAGGAAAAAAGTGCGTCTATTTAACAGCAAATATCTATGGTTGTGCTAAACTGATTTCGATAATTTTTTTTTACTTGACTTTGGATGATTGAATTACCCATCGGTTATATTTGGACATGCTTTTGGCACAAATTTTTTATGACCTTTGGCTCATTTTCGGGAACATCAATTACTTCGGATCGTTTTCAATATCATTAGCTTAAACATTTTTCATACTATCGACGGCCACCCTAATCTACAGATACGCTATATAAACAAAGAGTTGAATAAATTTCGCCAAAAAAAACCAATTCAGACATAGTATCAGCCTTATGTATTATTTATACCCCAAATTAACTTGGAAGTGTGATTTTTTTTTTATGTATTTTTGTGTGCCGAATTCAAGGTCAACTCTAACGTCTGATTTGATTTAAATTGATGTGACTGTACCAGTGGGTGGTACCTAAAGTTTGTCAAGACCTTTTGCTCCCCACTTACACTTTGTTGGCCAGTTAGAAGGTTGCTCTCTGTTCGTATCAACTTACATATGACAAAAGGATTAGAGGCATAACGTTACAACTGCTTTAGAGATTGACAAACAGTTAAAGACCAGACAATGAATGACAACAAAAGCAAACAAAAGCCAACAAGTTCAGGAGACTTGAGCTACAAAGCTACGACAATTATGGCCAAGTTGACACTGAAAGTCACAACGTCATCTTTAGTCAAGTTTTTGGTTTGGCTTTAGCTTTAATTTGCCGCTTTCTGTTAGATTCTTTCTCTTTTTTTTTTCGAGTTTGTGGATTTTCTATTTTCGTTTTGTTATAATTTTATGATTGCTTAAAGTCAGTTATAGCTGGTTTTGGTCATTGGTCAACAGCGGCTCTGACAGCGCCTGTCCCTGGCCCTGTCATTGTGTCTGTACCCCTTAGACGGGTCGGCGCTCTCTTGGCAGATTGTCATATTGGTTGCATGCCGCCTGCTGTATGCTGCCCTGCCATGCATGAAGTATTATAGTTATATACTTACTACTCAGTTACTCAGCTGTTGTTATATATTGTTGTTGTTGGCTCGTCGGTTATGGCATGACCATGATATATATACTACCAAGCATAAAACAGTTTTTGATACCACCTATAAACACTAAAAGAAAACATTAAGCTTTATGTGTGCACAAGATTACCGGCTAAGACTTTCTCCTCCGCCATTGCCATATGACAAACAATAACAAAAAATTGTTTTTGTTTTTTTTTCCTATACTATATTTGGTTTTTTTTTGTTGCTTTTTGGACTGTTCGCGTAATTGCTACCGAAATGAATTTGCGCTAATGAAATGGCAAAAAGAAATCATAACAAAAAGTCATCATTGTGGCATTTTGGAGTTAACACGCCAACCGCCTAACAGTCTCTAAAGACTTCCTCAACTTAGCCATAAGAGTTGATTTTATTATACACGGAAAGAAAAACTAGAGAACAATTAAATGAAGATTAAGTTTAGAATTAAAGTTGATGCTTTGTTTGGTTAGATAGATTTAAGTATGAGATGATTTTCGGGAAAAAAAATTAATTTCGCACATAAAGTGTAGAAACAAAAAATAGTAGAAATGCGGTTGGATTTTCTGTTCGTGATAATAGCTTGTCCCACGAAGTCCTCTGCGGTCAAGAGAAGATTCTTCTTCTTCTTCTTATGTGGCCATAACAACCCGATTACCGGGTTACGGCCTGCCTTAAAACATCTCTCCAGGCGCCTCTGCATTGCGCGCGCCTTCTCCAGTTGGTCACACCGAGCGAAGACAGGGCCCTTTCCACTTGGTCTTTTCAACGCAAACACGGTCGTCCTCTCCGCCGACGGCCGCTGACTACCGCATCGAACACACGTCTAGCTGGAACTTCCTCGTCCATCCTAACGACATGTCCGAGCCAGCGAAGCCGCTGGATGTTGATACGCTGAGCAACGTCCATGTCGTTGAAGAGCTCATACAGTTCCTGGTTGGTACGGATGCGGTAGTCATCGCCAACTCGAATAGGACCAAAGATCTTGCGCAGTACTTTCCTCTCGAAAACTCCCAAGGCAGCTGCATTAGTAAGCGATACAGTCCAGGCTTCCGCGCCGTAAAGAAGCACTGGAAGGATGAGTGTCTTGTAGAGTGTTAGTTTTGTCGCGCGAGAGAGATCTCTGCTACTCAATTGTCTATTGAGACCGAAATAGCACCTGTTGGCAAAAGTGACTCTGCGCTTGATCTCCAGGCTGACATCGTTGTTGGTGGTAACGGCGGTGCTAAGGTAGATGAATTCCTTGACAACATCGAATGTATAGCTGTCGGCCGTAATCTGGGACCCAAGCCGCCGCACGTCCCTACTTGTCGACAGTATATACTTCGTTTTGCCCCCATTTACCACCAGACCCATTTTCGCAGACTCCCGTTTGATAGCCCTGAAGGCCGCGGTGACATCTCGCTTGGTACGCCCAATGATGTCGATGTCGTCGGCGTACGCAAGGAGCTGGACACTCTTGTAGAAGATAGAGCCAATGCGATGCGCGCCAGCCTTCCGCAGAACGCTCTCCATGACGGAGTTGAAGAGGTCACATGATAAGGGTCGCCTTGTCTGAAACCTCGCACGGTATCAAAAGGCTCGGAGAGGTCCTTTCCTACCTTGACGTAGCTGCAGGAATTACTCAACGTCATTCTGCCTTATCAGCTTCGCAGGGATGCCGAGCTCAGACATTGCGGCATATACGCGATCCCTTATTGGGCTATCGAAAGCTGCTTTGTCGTCGACGAACAGGTGGTGAGTGTCGACTTGATGTTCGTAAGTCTTTTCCAAGATTTGGCGTAGTGTGAATATCTGGTCGGCGGTGGACTTGCCAGGTCTGAAGCCGCACTGATAAGGTCCAATCAGTGGCTCGTACGCTCGTAAGGAGCTTAGGCGATAAGGCACGTCAATTTCCGTAGAACTCTGATAAGAAATGTCGTCGCAATCTGAGATGAATAAAAATCATTTTGTTAAACTTGGAAAATCAACTACGGAAACGAAACCCCGAAATTGTCGAATGCCACACCAACAACTTTGGGCGTCCGAAGAGCGCCAGTATCAGCAGATAAGGGGATAAATCAGTGCTCATCTGTTTACAGAAATTTTGTACCCCATGGAGTAACTGTGAATGTCAGATTTTACCTGAACGTGCTTAGGTTGCGGCGAGACTTCGCCGATTTTTAGAAGGTCCACCATGACGAAATGACGTGACACACGCCGCTGCTGTTGAAGGTCTTTCTGACCAAGATTATTTTGTTGTCAAAAATAATCATAACTTCTTGCAAATCTTCTGTATATCACGAGCAGAAGGAGGCATGACAGACCTCATAAAGTATATTCTTAATCAGAATGAACAGTCGAGTCCATATTGCCTTGTTCGTCCTTATGAACAAAAGCATTTCAAGCACTTTTAGCAAATGAGAGCGCCAATTTTAAAAGAAGATCGTAGCTTTAGTTTGTTGATTTATGTCTATGCAAATCTTCAGTGTGTCACGAGCAGAAGGAGGAGTGGCAGACGTCATAAAGTATATATATCAGAATGAACAGCTGAGTCCATATAGCCATATCCGTCTTTATGAACAAAAGGATTTGAAGCACTAACAGCAATAGAGAGCGCAAATTTTATAAGAAGATCGAAGCTATAGTTTGTTGATTTATGTCTATACATATCTTACCCGTTGCCCGAACGAGATCTTTGTGGCTTACTCTCAACCGTTGAAAGTGTGTATCTGGATATTAAAAATAATATGCTCGTAATAATTCTTTAAATCGTATAAAGACTTCAAAAGTCAGCGGCAAAAATCCGATTTTTTTAGACCCCCCTCATTTATAAACTGCAGTAATGTAAATCTATTTGTAAAACTTTTTGCAAAGAACCTACAGCCACCAAAAACTTTCTATGCAGCAAGTTGAAATCAGTAATATACATTCCTGTTTCTTCTTACTCATCCGTAGATTCCAGTTATTATCGAAAAGTTACTTTGAAAGTTATAGCCAAAAATTACCAAATCTACAGACTTTTGTCTTGAAAATCCTTTAAAAACTTAGTGAACTGCTTTTGTACAGGGCATTTCAGAGTCAGGCAGGCTCGTCTAAAGCACTTTAACGTGCCCATAGGTGGAAGTGTCTCGAAACAAATAAAGAAAAGTTTAATTCGCTTGGCGTGCGAAATACAGCTTCTTACTTAATGGACAACTGTTTAGACTATATATAATAAATAAATTTAAAAAAATAAAAACAAAATAAATTTAATAATAATGGATAATTGGAAATATAAATTGACTAATTAATCTAAAATAGATTTCTTAGCATGATTAAATGTAAAATTTATTTAGACCGGAGACAGTGAGTTGGGCACTCTGAAAAACTATTTATATATGATATTTATCTGAAACATTTACACGCCTTTAAGTTCCAAGATCCAAGATTATTCTACTCTCGAATTAATATAATTTTCGTTCTCAATTTTTCTTAAATTAAGAACGTGCTTACAATAAGTACGAAATACTCTTTAAAAAGTGGTCTTAAAATAATTCTAAATAATCTCATATTAAGAAATTCGGTCTTAGGCGCTATTAACAATCAATCGGAATCAGACTTAATATCATTTTAAATATTTTCAAATTAAGAATAAATAAGAAATAAATTTATTAGCTTAAGAACGTGAAAGATTTTTCTCATTAATCATATGTACAGAAATTGAGCTCGTAGATGGCCCAAAGTTACCTAAAGTATGATCAGGGTGGCAAGAAAAGTCGATAAACCGATGTCCGTCTGTTCAAGTTAACTATTCGAGATGGTAGAGCTAGAGCAACAATATTTCATAGTAAAAAATATTATTTTATTTTTGCGATATCGGGGTGGTTTTTTATAGCTTCCATACGTATGTTTCAGAGGACCTCGAAAAAAGTCAAAAGTTCTGAATAGATAATTCTTTGATTATGAGGTCGTTTGGTAGATTTGTACAGTTCCCAACCACTGTACCCAATTTTATTAAAATCGATTAACTATATCCCAAAGGTCCGATTTGTCCAAAAACGTGCTCCATTTCTATTAATTCAGGACACGACCGCTTGAATTCGGCTATAAACTGTATGTCCTTATTCTCTTCGAAATGGATTTAACTGCAATGTGATGGCACAGGGTATCTCATCTTCGTCGTTCGACTTTAACGTAAGGCATCTTTTTCACCTACTTGAAAACTTGATTCTCAAAAAAATTTAAAAATTAAAAACCAAACCCTTAATTTATTTGCTTGTCCAGCTGTAGAGATCCATTCTTTCCTTCTTCTTCTTATGTGGCCATACCAACCCGATTACCGGGTTACGGCCTGCCTTAAAACGTCTCTCCAGGCGCCTCTGCATTGCGCGCGCCTTCTCCAGTTGGTTACACCGAGCGAAGACAGGGCCCCTTCCACTTGGTCTTTCCAACGGAGACACGGTCGTCCTCTCCGCCGACGGCCGCTGACTACCGCATCGAACACACGTTTAACTGGAGCATCCTCGTCCATCCTAACGACATGTCCGAGCCAGCGAAGCCGCTGGATGTTGATACGCTGAGCAACGTCCATGTCGTTGAAGAGCTCATACAGCTCCTGGTTGGTGCGGATGCGGTAGTCATCGCCAACTCGAATCGGACCAAAGATTTTGCGCAGTACTTTCCTCTCGAAAACTCCCAAGGCAGCTGCATCAGTTAGCGACACGGTCCAGGCTTCCGCGCCGTAAAGAAGCACTGGAAGGATGAGTGCCTTGTAGAGTGATATTTTTGTCGCGCGAGAGAGGTCTCTACTTCTCAATTGCCTATTGAGACCGAAATAGCACCTGTTGGCAAGAGTTATTCTGCGCTTGATCTCCAGGCTGACATCGTTGTCGGTGGTAACGGCGGTGCCAAGGTATATAAATTCCTTGACAACATCGAAAGTATAGCTGTCGGCCGTAATCTGGGACCCAAGCCGCCGCACGTCCCTACTGACGACAGCATATACTTCGTTTTGCCCTCATTTACCGCCAGACCCATTTTCGCAGACTCCCGTTCAATAGCACGGAAGGCCGCGGTGACATCTCGCTTAGTACGCCCAATGATGTCGATGTCGTCGGCGTACGCAAGGAGCTGGACACTCTTGTAGAAGATAGTGCCAGTGCGATGTACGCCGGCCTTCCGCAGAACGCTCTCTATGACGAAGTTGAAGAGGTCGCATGATAAGGGGTCACCTTGTCTGAAACCTCGCAAGGTATCAAAAGGCTCGGAGAGGTCCCTTCCTACCTTGACGGAGCTGCAGGAATTACTCAACGTCATTCTGCAAAGCCTTATCAGCTTCGCAGGGATGCCGAGCTCAGACATTGCGGCATATACGCGATCCCTTATTGGGCTATCGAAAGCTGCTTTGTAGTCGACGAACAGGTGGTGAGTGTCGACTTGATGTTCGTGGGTCTTTTCCTTTCTTTCCTACTTTTAGGAAATATTGCAAAACCAAGATCCTAATTTGTGCTAAAAGCAATAAAACCTACATTGTATATTTCTTGAAAAAGAAGCATTAGAAGACAATAGGAACTTTTAAAGATTACTTTTTGAAAAAACTACAAAAAAAAAAACATCTTTCAAGCTAACATGACATTTGACTTGACATTTCTGCAATATTTCTGCAAGTGTACAGGAAAAAACTGTAAAGTGGCATTTGTGTCATTCGGAATGCTTTTAAACTTTGCTTTCAAAATAACAAAAAAAAAATAAACACATAAATAATCTATTTATGCTACCTGACAGTTTGTTGTTCCACTTGTTTTTTTTTCTTGGTTTATTTTTTTTTGGCCAAAACTTTTGCAACAACTTCTTTTGCACTTGCTTGATTATTTTTACCTAAATATTTTAGCCAACTTTTGCGTGCCATTTGCAGCCAAGCCTTGAAAGCCAACTTGCTAAATTTATTTATAGACTTGCATACTTAAATATAAAATTTCATAAAAAACAAAAAAAACTTCAAAAAGATAGCGCTGCAAGTCAGCGAGCCGCTTCTTCCTACAATGAAACTTTGAAACTATAAAACGACGGCACGTTGTTATTATTATTGTTGTGCTCCCGACGCGACGCTGCTGCTTCTATTACCCAATCCCAATCCCGAAGCGTCAGTCATTTCGTGATGGCCAGCTGTGTCTATAGTTGCCACTCTTTGATTTTCCGATATACCGAAACCGGGGCGGCGCGGAGCGGACGGACGGTTTGGGGTGCAGTAAAGTAAATTGAAATTGTTACGAAAAATAAAACAACAACAAAACGAATTGTGTGCAGTAAGGAAAGGAGCGCGGATGGATGGAGTGTGTTGTTGTTAGAGTACGAAGGGGGCAATTGGATAAATTAAAAATTATGCGCGCCTGCAGCGTCAAATTGTGGTCGTTCACGTTGTTCTCTCTGTGTGCCCATAATGCTCGCTAAGTCGGCAGGTGCAACAAAAAAAGAAAGAAGAAACGACCAGAAAGAAAACTCCCAGTGAACCCGGAAGAGTGCAACGTTCTTGTACTATCCAAAAGCTAGCCGCGCCCCCTCAAATAAAAACATTGCGTTGAGTTACAGACAAAGCATGTCCGATAATGAAATACCCTGTAAACAATTTCTTTCGTTGAAGTTATTTATAGAGTGATTCCAAATGATTGATAGATAATAATAATAATAATGATTACACGCTGACCCGTCAAAAGTTTTGTCATATAAATTATTTCTAGGAAATTTCCAGTGTAGAAAAAAAATAAATAACTTATCTCAGACCTACCCAATATGCATACAAAAGTTCATGAGAATCGGCTCAGCCGTTTCGGAGGAGTATGATAAAAATTAAAAAAAAAAATTTTACGGGTGGACAACCATTATCACCTGGGGGTATAAAAAATAGATGTTACCCGATTCTCAGACCTATCCAATAGGCACACAAAATTTCATGAGAATCGGTTCAGCCGTTTCGGAGGAGTATGTTAACTAACACTGTGACACGAGAATTTTATATATAAGATTTAACTTCAAGTCACCCAAAATATAGTGCTTAAAATAAAGGGTGTTTTCAAACTTTAATGAACCACATAAAAATTAATGTAATGATGCCGAATATGGTTTCATTAGAGAGATCATATCTTATCAGTTAATATTTAAAGACGATCTCGTGACGACTACGAGTTATGAAGTGTATCTCGTCAGTCTAATTTTTGACCGCCTTTTCGAGCATTTGAAGCCGTATTTCTGTAATCACACGTTCAATGTTGGTTCCTAACTTGGCTGCATAAACCAACGACTTGACTTGTCCCTAAAGAAAATAATCTGAAGAGGTCAAATCACGCGACCGCTGCGGCCAGCTGGTGAACCCATTTCTGAAAATAATTTTTTTTAAATGAATGGTAGCGGACGCCTTATATCACGTAGCGCCATCCTATTGAAACCAGAACCCTTCGACAACGATGTCATGTATATTTGGAAACAAATATTCTTTGATCATTGCTCTGAATCGATCGCCATTTACGGTAATACGTTACCAAAAATAATTTTTCGATAAATTTGGATTTTCCTCTATATTGGCCTCTTCAACAGCGATATTTTCTTCGGACACTTGCTGTTCTCATTCAGGTTGATGGTCGGACATTGTGGAATATTAAATGCGTTTGAACATGGTCAAGAAGATGATGAATGCCAATTGTACGAAATCCCATTGACATTTGTCAAAATAGAGCACTGAACTAATTGCAGAAAGATTAGATCGATTATTTCATAGTTTCACAAATCAATATATTCGCAATAAAAAAGATCGTCACAAACCCCTCATAAATGGTTTAACTAACAACTGTACCAAATGTATAATTAGTTCGGGCAAACATAACGGATAGAAGGAGGCGTCGCCGATTTTTTTTTCCTCTTAGTACTCCTTCAGGGAGCTTAGGAGCTTCTACAAGAACTTTCCACCGGACTCTATTTGGAGCAGTTTGTTTAGCTGTGTCCCAGGTTATGTTGTGTATGGACAATTCGTTTAATATTGTCAGGCGCCAGGTTGCCTTTGGCCTTCCCACTCGTCTGCTTCCTTGGGGGGTTCCATTCCAAAGACATCCTGACAATGCTGCGTCGATTTTTCGTAGGAGCCTGTCCGATCCAACGCCATTTGCGTGTTCTTATCTGAGTGCAGATAGGAACTTCAATTGTACAGTGCCATAGTTTCGAGTTTGATATTGAGTTGAGCCAGAATATCCCGCATATAATCCTTGACTGCAGTTCCGACATCATTCTTTGCGGGATCATATATATATATCCTCTTCCACCCCACCAATGGAGGAAATTGTGGTACCAAGGTATGAGAAGTTATCGATAAAGTCGATAGTGTTTCCGCTGATGGTTATCCTACCTTGGCTGGTGTGGTTAAGGGTCATCGCTTTGGTTTTGGATGCGTTTATTGAGTATCCCACTTGATAGCAAGGATCTCGAGATCCTTCGCTTTATGAGAGATTTGACATATATCGTCCGCGTAGTCCAGGTCTTCCAAATGACGGCAGACCTTTTAAAGTATATATATTCTTGATCAGCATCAACAGTCTAGTCGACATAGCCACGTCTGTCTGTCCGTATAAGTAAAATAATCTCAGAGACTATATGTAAGTGCTAAAGAGCTAATATTTTACCAAAATATGCACAAAATAGTCACGCAGATGAAGTTTTAAGATTAAAGTCGATATTTTGCACCCTTCCCTAGCAGAAAAATTTTACGGGTTACTTCTTTTTATGTGAAGTTTTCCGATATTTTACTTCCATTATCCCACAAACAATAGTAGAAAGAATTCAGACTTCTAAGTAAAAAGATATATTCTAAAAAATCTATCTATAAATTTAAGTAATTTAATATAAAATAAGGAAGTGATGCTGCCTAATGTATGTATCGGGTAAAAAATACCTATACCTACTCACTTATATATATATCCCCTATAAATACATATATCTTCAATTGAAAAAAATTTCCATCCAAAATATATCCCATATAAGTAGAATTAACTTAAAACGTTTTTGCATTGTGGTTCAATTTACATCGTATGACGTCAGACGCGATATCACCACAGGAATTTGTTTGAATGAGTTTCCATAAAAAAAGGTTTTAGATTTCTATTTAACTAGCAAGCTTTATATAATCTCTAAATCATGTCAAATCATTTAGTTCAAAGACAAATATAGTCCAATTGAAAAGTAGTGAAATAGGTGAATTAACCTTTCTCATAAATCTTCAGTTTAAACTTATTCTGATTTTTATATACAAAAAATGGGAAAACTTTTTTAAGATACAAATATATATTCAACAGTTTTGAAAATAAATAAAGCGATGTTTTGGGTAAAGAAAATAGGTTTTTTTATTATAATTTTCTGAATTAATCTGTGTTTCATTTATAAGTACTTCACATTTCACATTTTTTGATGTCGATAGTTTTTCAAATTTCCTTAACTTGTTTCGATAAATTCCTCTACATAGTTGCGTCTGTTGATGACTTCCTACCAAGTTTAAAATGATTAAAAAAGAAATTCTTTTTAGTTAAGAAGCATTTTTTTGTAAATAATTATGAATGAATATCTGAAGTTCTGAATGAACTCAATAAGGGATCTGAGAATATTTAGAACTTACGAAACTTGGTAAACATAGACAAACCCAAATATTTTATTTCGTTTCCCGGAAAATAACAGCCGTTTGTAAAATTTTGAATTTATAGATGCCGTTATCCAATATCTACTGATCTTCAAACTTCAAAAACAATGATAATTATTTTTTCACATTAATTTAATTGAATATTTTGGCCAAGCCGAAATCGACTTCGTATTGGAGCATTTGCAAACCCGCTAAAATATCTGTAAGCAAAGTCTGTGAATTATGTGGAATTTGGGCGATAGATAGTAGATAGAAAATTGATGTTTCATTAAGTTCGACATTTAAAGAACTTGGATTGAAAAATTGTGATAAGCCAGGCAAAACATCAAATTTCTACAGATCTTTAAACTTTAATCTTCAGAAACTATGATAAACCATCTTTTTCCACATTAATTTAATTAGTTATTTTGGCCAACCCGAAATCCACTTCGTATTGAAGCATTTGTAAACAAATTTACAACATCTATAAGCAAATTCTGGGAATTATTTGAAATTTGGAAGATATAATATAAAAATTTTTTCGTACTTTTATTCAATATTAATTATGTTTGTCGCATCTTTGGCTTTCATTCTTGGAACTACACCTACCATGCTTTCTTCTTCTTTTTACATACTCTTTTAAAAGTCTATTATGCACATGTAACTTTCTACTGAAGAGTATCAAAATTATGCTATGCACAGTTTCCAATTTATGTCTACGTCGTTGTCGTCGTCGTTGTAACTCATTACAGCTGCGACTGCAGTTGGCTTCTATTTGTACCATTCCATTCCCATAGCAATACCCCAGTCCCTATCCCAGTGCCAATGGCAGCCCCTGCCCTCAACTCTTTTATAATTCGCAGCACAAAATGTTTCACTTCATTGGAGTTTCGTGGGTCGTCATCGTCGTCGTCGCCTGTTTGCTCATGAATGCTACAGGAAGTGCTTTGAAATACTGAGCAACAACAACTGCAGCTATAGGTATAATATAAACATATTGTTGTATTTATTATGCCCAGGCCCGAGCCCAGATCCATGCCCATGTCAGTGCCCACGCCCTTTGTTCCGGCCAACCTGTTTCTAGTGTGAGAATAAAATTGGCTTAGAATTTGATTTGTCTTACTTTGTTTTTTTTATTTTTTTATTGTGCACGGTTGCAATTAACGCAGCTACAGATCCAGATCTACATGCTGTAGCTCAGTGCAATGGATAATACAGACCCCCTGTATCAAAGCCCCTTATTTTGTGGATTTGACAACAAAAATAAATTGCTACTGAAATTGAAATAAATTGTTTTCAATGCAACGACAACCACAACAGATAAAAAATGTGAATATTTCCCATACAACCCCACAGATAAGTCGTAGGAGAACCCACTCATTCGTTTTTACGAAGAAGCATAATTGATAAAGCTATGAACAGAAATATTTGCCAGAAAGCTGCTTCAAAATTAGCAACAAAAAAAAAGATATACTATAGATTTGAAGTATAGAGAAAATAAATAAAATAGCACCCTATATTATGTGGCTTTAAGGAGTGACTCACTATGATATACAATTGCGTACTAACAAAATGTATAAAAAGAAGTCATTAAATGTGCTATGTAGATGGAAAAACTTTTACGTAGATTCAGTAAACTTCTTAAAATTTACTTTATGTATAATGCAGTACTGGGAATACAGCGTTAACCATAAAATTTACATTTTTTAATTTCTTTCGATTTGACTACAAAGATGTTTGAAATTATTTTATGTTTCTAAGACGTGAGAAAAATACAACTTAGCATTACCGGGCTAATTCAAAGTAATGGAGGTCCTATGTGTTTGTTCCCATGTAACTCCTAAACGGCTTAAAATAATTTGATAAATGAGCTATCGTGGGCAAGCGTCTTGATTGCCTGCTGGTTATAGACTATGTGACGTCACACAGCTCTTGAGAGCAATGTGAATAAAGAGAACAAGTCATGAATGAACAAATTTTTAATGATGTAGAGTTGTCTGTTTGTAGTGGATTTGATGTGGTGAATTCTCTCCAAAAAAATGTAGTACAAAGTATTTATAAAATTTGTTTTATTTTGCCCGAATTCGTTTATTCCTAAGGGAATGGTGGTAATATAAATTTCCTTTAGCAATAAACTCTTTAAATGCTTTATTTCGAAATTATAATCCCAAAATAAATAAAATAAAAAAGTAGGTTTATAAAGTAAACCCAAAAATCATACGAAGGTTTAAAAGAAGAAAATATTCCCGTCTCAAATTTTTGTGTGCTGACTTTGCAATATTCATCGACTATGAAGTAAATAACTTAGTCGTTCGTATTTGTATGTGGTATATAAGGTTATAGAATGATTTTCAATTACATTTCAAACTAATTAAAAAAAAAAAAAACTGCGCGACTCGCTCTCATACCTCCGCGTCCTTCCATATTAATTTCGAGCTATCCCGACCAAAATATGCCCTGCAATTTCCTAAATTGTTGTGTTTTATGCGTGATAAATCTTGAAACTAGTTACCATCTACGCAAAGTATTTTTTTGAGAATTTTATTAGCAATAAATAAAAAAAGTTTCATATTGGGTTCACAAATAGAAAACCGCCGTTTTTTCTCATGATTTGAGGCTTTATTGTAAAAAACTCATTACATACTCATTCTTCAAAATAATTTCCATTGTTAGCCACAACGTTTCCCATCTTTTTGGCAGCTTCTGAATTCCTCGTCGGAAAAATTGTTCTTCTTTTGACGCGATCCACGAATCGATCCAATTTTTGGCTTCTTCGAAAGAACGAAAGTGCTGTTCGGCCAGGTCATGCGTCATCATCAGGAATAAGTAAAAATTAGAAGGGGTGATGTCAGGAGAGTACGGCGGGTGGGGTAGGATGTCCCATTTCAAAGTTTACTGATATGTTTGCACTACCTTGGAAACATGTGGCCGAGCGTTTTCTTGTAGAGGTATGACCTTATCGTGTCTTTCCGAGTATTGCAGGCGTTTTTCCTTCAACGCTCGAATTAGGCGTATTATTTGCGTCCGATACAGGGCTCCTGTAATGGTTTCGCCTGGATGCAAGAGTTCATAGAACTCTACTCCGAGTTGGTCCCATCAAATGCAGAGGTCTGGAATGATTTGAAACCATTCCAGACACGTTCTTTCACTAATACAAGTTTCACCATAAGTTTCTACAATCATTCGAAACGCTTGAGCTGCATTTTTTTTTTCTTCGAATGAAATGCAAAAAGCAACACTTCCCGCAAATGACCCTTGTTCGGCTTAAATTTTGACATTTTCGCATACAAACAAAGCACCGCAAAATAGACAAGCGAGATTCTATGGAGTTGTTGACCGATGCCTCAGCTGGCAATGTATGATTCTGTTCGTATTTATCGACCGATTGCAATACTGGCGCCACCTATGGGAAAACACCCAATATTTTCAAGATTTTGGTGACAGTAGCTGCAAAAAGTTTTTCAAATTGCTTGCAAATGCACAAATTTTTACCAATAACTCTTGAAGTTTACATTCAATTTTTGTGGTGTACCATTATTGTTAAAATCTGGGCTAACTAGTTTTAATTGCCTCTGAGATGATCTTGTTCATACGGATAGATATTATTTAACATACTATATTAAAAAATTTTAAAATTTCGTCTAGGATGACCAGGTAAGAGCGATAAAAATTTAAATTAAACAACTGGCGGAAGATATCAAATTGTTTCCAGTTTTTTTATGTGTCATTTAAAAAGTCATCGCGAATCCACTGGCAATTTTTTTGACCAAAATCCGTATCTTTTACCAACATTTCTAGTGCTAATTATAATTAGCGAACTCATGTCATAATCTATGGCTGTACGCTTTCAATTCTTGCATCAATACAATTTTATAAAGATGTAAGTTTACAAACTCAAAATAAGCCAAGAGAGAGTCACTCTGACGATGCTCAGTTCAACTGGTCGACACAATATATGGAACTTTTTATACCCTGTGACCGTATGGTACCGAGGGTATATTAAGTTTGTGCAAGCCGAAAATGTATGTAACATATAGAAGGAGACGTCGGAGACACCCCAAAGTTACCTAAAATATGATCGGGGTGAATAAGAAGTCGATATACCCAGTCCTCTGTCCGTCCGTGTGAACGCCTAGATCTCAGAGATGGTAAGAGCTAGAGTTACCAAACTTTCCATTAGATCCCATATTATTCCATAGGAGGCAAGTTTATTTTATTTTTTTGATATCGGGGATAATTATATAGCTCCCATGGGGATGTTTGAGACTACCTCGACAAAAAAAAAGCGTTTTAGATGAATAATTCGTTTGTTTATGAAGATGTAACGAAATTTGGTATTCGAAAGTTTTTTATAGTTCCCAATCCTGTACCAAATTTGACCGAAATCGGTTGACTATATCATATAGCTCCATAGGACCGATCGGCTAAAATAACTTTAAAAGAAAATTCGCTATATTTCGTTTTTTAATAAAGATATCCTAACCAGATTTGGCGTTTGGAAATTTTTTGTAGACCACTTAACAATGTGCCAAATTTGAACAAATTCGGTTGACTATATCATATAGCTCCCATAGGTCCGATCTTCCAAAAAATCGATTTTTTAACAAAATTTGTTGTATTTCGTTTGTTTGTTAAGATATTGGGACCAAATTTGACATTCGTGAGTATTTTATAGTTCCTAAGCACTGTACCAAATTTAGTCCAAATCGTTTGACTAGATCATATAGCTCCCATAGGACCAATCGGTCCAAAAACACGTTTTTTATACAAAATTCGATGTGTTTTGTTTGTTTGTAAAGATATTTGAAATAAATTTGGCATTCATATCTTTTTTAAGGTATTTAAGCACTGTGTCAAATTTTATTGAAATCGGTGGATTATATCATATAGCTCCCATAGGAACGATCGGTCAAAAAAAAAATTTTTGCTTAAAAATTCTTCTGTTTTTGGTTTTTTGTGAAAAATCGGACTTTATTACAAGCTAGTGGTACAGGGTATCCTAAGTACATCCACGCCCGACTTTACGTCCGCCATTTTTTAATACTAGATTTCTTCACTTCGGATGATCATTAAAACTAACTTTGTTATCTGGTTACCCTTCATGATGCAAAAATGTCAGAATTAGTATAAATTGGAATATTATTAAGGGAGGAAACCAGTCGGTGTATTGCATAAATTGTTATTATAACTAGTCAAGAATATGTGGTCAAAATTTGAAAGCAAAATTCGCATGATTCCCAATGCTATGGGGACTTAAGTGACCGGAGTCGAAGCGCGTGGTAGTTTCAAACGCGTTTTTCTCGAAACGACTTTTTTTCAACTTGTGGGCATTCTAGCTTGAAAAGTTATTGACCAATCGGTCTGAAATTTGGTGTGAACATTCTTTAATCAATTCAAATCTAGAACCTGGTTCTGGGATTATATGATTATTAAAAATATGGTTTTTATGCAAAAAAGTTGAAAAAAAACATAACATTCTCTTCAAACACCTCAAAAAACGCAATCTTCAATTTTTTTTTACGCAATCAGGTTCACACTCTTAGGAAATGTGTTGCTAACGAAAAAAAAAGGGAAGACTACAGATGAAAATTGCTACCACGGGAATGCCCACCAGCAAAATACTCCGATGGTAATCGTCCATGGACAGCACGATCTAACGACACTATATTCGGCAGAAATTAATTGAAAAAATTCTTAAAGCTTCTTCAAAACATGAATAAAATTCTTCCAAATTTAAAAAAAATTCTGTTTATTCGTTCCCTAAGTAAAAAATTCACAAAAAACAACAAAATCTCGGTCTTCTAAACCGGTCTACGCCCTTAAGGTATAAGGGATCCAAATTTTTAGCATTTATGGATTTCAATTATCTCTTCGAATATTAATTTTTTTAAATTATTATTTGGCATACTTCCTTAACATCTCTTTTCACTTTCTTTCCACAAATTTTTGTGATTCCAATAGCGTAAAAACTATCTTGATTATTATTATTGTAAAACATTCTTACTCTTCACATAGTGAGTATTTATTATAAGTTGATGATAAGGCTACTTTCATGTTACCCTGTAATTTGTTTAAGAATCCGAAAACGCTTGCATGTTCAAAATACAATGTTTAGGTTCTCTACCTTAATAATAGATTTGAGTTTTAAAGCACTGCATGTGCAACAAAAGTTTGCCAACACTTTTCCATGCAAAGCTAATTTGAGGCAATTACCACTATATAGACTTTGCCACACCCTTCCTTTTTTTTTTTGTGCTTTAAAACAAACTGTCGGCATTTGATACGCTTTAGTTTTGGCATGACTGACTCGGGGCCCACCTCCTCCTCGGTCAGTGGAAACATCTGCAAACTTTTGTTGCATTATCTGCTTTGAAAAGAGGGGACTCATAGTTGGAAAGGGCGTGTCTGATCTCTACGTCGACATGTGTTGGCGTTGCCTCAGTGCTTCAGGGTGTCATGGTTACTGAATCGTGCCAACGCCAATGTGCAACTTCTAACTCTTTGCAACAAAATTCTGGATGCACCATTGTTGTTACAATAAGCTTTTATGGAGTTTACGCTGTCAAGCGTTTTAATCGAATTAAAGTGAGAGGGATTGCAGGGGGTACTGTATGGCTGACCCCCTTGGACGTCATTCATTGATTGAAGTTAATGTGCCGTGACGCGTTTAAATTGAACCCTGGGCTGGGGATCCGCACCTGTCACTTGAGCTGTAGGAAGAACATTTAATCATTTTTACTAAATTGGCGAGTAAATTTGTTGCTTTTAATTGCCAACGAGGTCAGTTGTGTGACATGGCGAATGTACTCTGCCTTGAACTATAGTTAAAACTAGTTCCGGTTTATAGCAACAGGAGAGCAAAAGAATAGCCTGATGGGCCTTGAAACAAGTTTCACTACAAAAAAGAAGAAAAAAAAAAACAATACAGCAAAGATAAAAGACCAGCCCGAGCCTTGGAATATACCATATATATTATATTTTTCACTGTCAGGGCCAGACGCTTTTCAAGATTGCCAATCGGCTGCCATTGTCCGTGACAACAGCTGCAACTTTGAAGACAACTTCATTTCTCTGCCAAGACAGAATACAATATGGATATGAAAAAAAAAAACAAATCAAGCGCCTTAGTGTCTGCTGGGGAATAAAGTATTTTCAATGTGTATTCATAAAATACAATTTATGATGTATACATCGATGTTCTGCACAGTGAAAAAAATAAGGAATAAGAATAAGGAACGAGTTTCAATGGTGACTTGATTACAAACTCGTTTTACTATTTTCAAAATAATTTGCCGGTAATTTACAGTAACCTTGATTCGTATCTGAGAATGCAGATAACGAATAAGAGTGCTCACTTTGTTGGGCAAAAGTTCATAAAGGCAAAAGTGCCAAACTAAGAACGTGAGCAACAAAGATCAGCTGTTTCTAATGATCATAAAGCGTTTTTGGATTTTGTTAGGAAAGTTTTTATTTTAGAAAAATACTAGTGAGCCCGGCAGACGTCGTCCTGCTCAAACTTGTTGAATACTCTTAAAGTGTATAACATCGTAAGATTCTCTAGTTAGCTTATCTAGACAATCATAAGATTTTTATTATTAGTTGACTTTCATGACTCTTTTAAAAGCCGTATGGACGAACTTAAGTATTATTAAGAGAGCTCGCATCTCTTATAAATTCATGCCCCACAGAAACTACATTTCAGCCCCTTTGCAACTACGCTTCTGTCTGCACTTATTGTCCAATACCCGGTGTTGAACAATTTTCTACTATGCTATATTCACGATATTCACAAAAATGCATATATCTCACGAACCAATACACACAATCACATCGCAACAGGCTTAAAACCTATGTAGTGACAACTTCTAGAACACCCAAAAATCATATTTGAAATTCTTCAACGCGTTCATGAAAAGATGAACATAAGTTAATCTGACAATGTACTCAATGCCACACAAAAAAAAATAAAGAAAATTGGTCGAAAAATTAAAAAAAAAAGAGGTGGCAACTCCATCCTTACAAATTACTCAAAACTTTTTGTGCTATAAACCTTCTACACACTATAAAAAACAAAATAAAAAAATTTGGCAAATTTGTCCAGCCGTTTCAGACTTATCCAATCCTAAACTTACAGCATTTCATTTTTATATATATAGATATCATTTCCTTTATCGCTTATTAGAGCACAGGGCGCCTTCAATTGACGTCTTCCAACGAATTCGATTTTGGGTTATATTTCTTAGTTCGTTCCAGCTTAGCCCCAGAGGTGTCATTTCAGCTTCCGTGGTTCTATTCCCTGCTTGCTAAAATGGGTTCCAGCGCAGCGGTAAAATTACACCCTAATTGAGAAATAAAAAGAAAAGAAAAGAAAAGAAAAGGGTCTTCTAGATATCTATATGAATCTTAAAATAAGTACACCCTTGTTATATGCTTTTCAGATATTCAAAAATGCGTAAAATAATTATACTTTTAAGCACAACTCCAAAAAAAAAATATTTCTCGGCGTCATTCTTAAGATTACAAAAATTTAAACCACGAACACCCTCCCGAATTCACTTGGGACGTTGGTTTTTCGCAGTGTCTAACTACATATACAGAAGGGATGCTCGATAGCTGAAAAAAAAACCAGTCAAAGTATTGAGTATTCGTTTCTCCCAAAAATTAAATCTATTTTTTTACGTTTTTTTTTAAGAAGAATTAAACAAAATTGAATCTTTTGCTCTACAAGGATACTAAAATTTCCTAAGGTCCCTAATAAATTGAGACGAAACTAAGAATGATGGTGATCATTTTACTGTCTATTATTTTTAGGAAGTGGTGGAACCAATTAAACCAAATTATCGCATGGGCAAAAACCTTAACATAAAGGGACTTTTTGGAAAATAAATTGCAAGCGCCAAATGTAAAACGAAATTTATCTCGATACCGATACTAAGCTAATTGGTATCGGATCGACCATTAATCGAGAACCAACATATTAGTATCGAATATTCAGTACCGACATAACAATGAAAAATTCGATTCGGTAACGCGCATCCCTAATACATTATAAAAAAAATATTTTCCGGAATTTCTATATTTTGTCTCCTTCAAAATATACCCCTTCTGAAGCAGTACACATATGCCAACGCTTTTTCCAATCTTCAAAACATTTTCTTTAGGCGTTGGCCTGGATGGCACCCAGCTCTCTCGTCGCATTCTGCTCTATGGTCAGTAAGGAGTCAAAGCATGTTGCCCGGTGTGGCAATTTCAGTTTTGAAAAGAGGAAAACGTCACACGGGGCCAGATCTGCACTATACGGTGCCTGGTCAATGCTATTTATCGAGTGTTTTGCCTTAAATACGTTCACAACAATGGCTCGATGAGATGGCACGTTATCGTCGTACAAAATCCACGAATTGTCTGCCCACAATTCCAGCCGAATACGACGGACTCGTTCTTGCAAACGCTTCAAAACAGTCACATAATACTCCTTATTGACTGTCTGTCTTTCTGAAACGTATTTATGATACACCACACCACGAATATCGAAGAAAAATGAATTCCGGTTACAATGTATCCAGTACAAAAGATATTATGTTCAAATTTTCAAAACATCTTCAAATCTTCTAAATAAAAGCCACTTCTAACTCGCTCATAACAATTAGACCGCCAGTTTTTCTCAGTGTATATTCATTTACATACATATAACACATACATATGTACATCTGGAAATTTTTGTGGTTGTTTCCCATCGTCAGCGCAGCCTCCATGTGACACTCATGTCTGCCCCGACGCGCTCTCAGCTTCAAGTAGGCACTGAAAACTCTTGGGGCCCCCTCCAACTCTGCGCACTCGTCTAGCTTACAGTCACATCGTTTGTGCTTTCAGCGTCATCTGAAGGCATCTTATGACCCTCTCTTACCCTCTTAGTTGAGCTATCTCGCGTCTGGCTGAGCATTGAGAACGCGCTGACAAGATGACGCTTTAAATGAAACTAAGCGTTTATTTGTGCAGGAGAGTTTATAAGACTCTGGTCTTTGGGCTAAGAATTATGGCAGACAAGGCCGTGGGCGCCGGATTATCATCTGCTGACTGAAAAGTTTTTGGACAAATGTTACGTAAAAAAACAAAAAAAAAACGTTTCTTAGTTGACAGAGAAGGATTTTATAAAGTATGGTAACATTTTTTTTCAATCAAGAAAAAAACATCAAGCAGCACTCAAATTATTTTTATTGATTGCACCCGCTTTTTGCACGTACTTTACTCCTACTTTTTTTTAAAGATATTTAAAATGGAGGCTGTCAAACTGAGAAAATATTTGTAAAATTAGGGGACAGATTTGAACTATGTTGGAGCGGGATTTAGATTCTAAGCTGCTCAGCCTGAATCTATAATCCAAGACTTTTATTCTACCATACATGCTTCAAGCAAACGATTCAACAAAGCAAAAAATAAAAATAAATTATAAACATAAAGTTCATAAAATAATAAATACCTACACAAAACCAAAAAAAATATCCGTTTATTAATAAACATAAAGTGAATTAAACTTTAAATGACTATGCAACGCCTTGACTTAATATATAATTAATTAATAACATTTAATTAATGTTTTTTTTTGATAACAATTATAATTTTAGCACGGATAATTTTTGCAAAACTTGTACTTCAGTTCAGGGTCTTGTTGGAACTGTTAAACTCATAAATGATTAATTTCCTTCTTTTTTTTAATTAAACAATTCGGATATAAATTCATCTGGTTCCGAAGTTGGTTGCTTTCCCTTTTCAAAGGCAAGCTTGCCTTAAAATAAATTATAAATAATTCAATTGCAAGCAATTTTTAAAGTACATTGTTCAAAATATAAATAATTGCCCAATAAATAAAAAACCATGTTAAAAATGATATATTAAAAATTTAATGGTTTTAAGGTATTAAGCATTTTTTGTAGGTTTATAGGAAAGTTGCAAAAATTAATTAATTTTAACAAAATATTTTTTTAAGTATTAAAATTTTTTGTAGGTTTATAAGAAAGTTGCAAAAATTAAATAATTTTAAATTTTTTATTTTTTCTGAAGAATAATTGATTGTTTATTTACAACTTTTATTACAAAATTATGTTATTTATTTATTTTAATATAATCTATTCATTATGTATTTTTTTTTTTTTTTACCAAATTTCAATGGTATTGAAATTATTTTATTAAATTATTATAATGGCAAGAAGAGAATACAAAAATATATCATTTGTTTTTAAAATCTTTGTCAAACTACTCGAATTTTTCTTTAATTTAATAAACAAAAATAATATAAAATTAGATTTTATACAAAGGGTAATATACCCTTTGTTTGTGCAAACCGAAAATGTATCTAACATATAGAAGGAGCCGTCGGAGAAACCTCAAAGTTACCTAAAATATAATCAGGGTGACTAGAGACGTTGCTATACCCATGTCCGTCCGTCTGTGCTTTTGAACGCCTAGATCTCAGAGATGGTAAGAGCTAGAGTAACCAAACTTTCACATTAGATCCCATTATTCCATAGAAGAAAAGTTTTATTTTATTTATTTGATATCGGTGTTAAATTATATAGCTCCCATAGGGGTGTTTCCGACGACCTCGAAAAAAAAAAGAGTTTTAGATGGATATTTCGTTTGTTTAAAAAGATTTCGTAACCAAATTTGGTATTCGTAAGTTTTTATAGTTTTTAAACACTGTATTAAATTTAATCAAAATCGGTTGACTATATCATATAGCTCCCATAGGACCAATCGGTCCAAAAAAACGTTTTTTATTCAAAATTCGTTGTGTTTCGTTTGTTTGTAAAGATATTTAAACCAAATTCGGCATTCAGAAGTTTTATAGAGTACCACTGTGCCAAATTTTATCAAAATCGGTTGATTATATTATATAGAATTATACATTATTATACATAAGAACGATCGGTCAAAAAAAATTATTGCTTAAAAATTCTTCTAATCTGTTTACGAAGAAACCTAATTTGGCAATAAAATGTCTTTGGTGTTCTTATGCAATATTCTAGATTTTATTGCAAGCTAGTGGTACAGGGAATCCCAAAGTCGTCCGGGCCCGACTTTGCGTACTCCACTTATTAATTTTTTTTTTTTCAAATTTGTTTTTTTAGAGTTTTTTTTTATTGAAATAAGACTAAGAAGAAAAGGAAAAAATATTGCATTTGCTTTTAAAATCTTTGTATTCAAACTACTCGAAAATTTTCGAAACGAATTTATTACTCAAAAGTATTTGACCCAAATCAATTTTGATTTTTTCGCTATGCAGAAAGGAAACCAGTTGCATTTTTTCTCTTGACCGACAAGAAGGCAATAAGAAAATATTAAATTTGGTTGTATTAATATATACAGGGTGCGCCATTTGAATGTGGTCGATGGAAATATTGAATAACTTTTGACAGATTTCAACCGATTGACGTCGTCGAACACATTTTTGAAAGGTTATTGCATTACAATTTTAACCATGAATCGATTCACGCCCAAAGAACGCGCGGAAATAGTGACAATGTTCATTAAATGTAATTGCCCGATTTTTGGGAGCGAATTTTAATGACTGATGAGGCCCATTTCACGCTATCTGGCACTGTAAATAAACAAAACTGTCGCATTTGGGGGAAAGAAAATCCTCATACTATCCATCAAACTCCACTGCATGATCAGAAAGTGACTGTTTGGGCCGGTGTGTGCTTCAATATTTCCATCGACCACATTCAAATGGCGCATCCTGTATATTTTATATTTTTTTGAATAGATTTTTAAAAAAAGAATGTGATGATTTTTTGAAAAAAACTTGTTGGTAACTTAAAGAGGCTTAAAAAATATTTAGTATTTTTGTCATAAATAAACAAAAAATTAATTTTTTTTGAATAAACATCTTTTTATCTTTTAAATTTTCTGTTTACCTGTTTTAATTTTTTAGTTCCTTAACCTTAGGTGCTAATTTATTTCCGTCACTTATTAAATACATTTGTTTAAATAAAAAACCTACAGCGTTATTAATTGCAATATAATGTTAAATTAATATGATTGAACAACCTAAATGCATTATTTATTTTCGTATTTATAAGCTATAAATTCATTCAACTTCATTATACCCTGTACATTTGTGCGAAAAAGATAAAAAACACCTAAAAGGAAAAGAGTTGGACCAGAAATTTTTTACCAGACGTCACAGTGACGTAGATAGGAGAGAGATGAGATTAAGATAATCAACCTCTAACCAAATTGTTTTTATTTTAGTATGTGAAATAAAGTGATTCAATAAGATGTTTGGAGAAAAATGATTTTCTTCACACATCATCAAAAACAACTATCTACGTCAATGTGACGACAAAATGAATCGATTTAGCCATGTCCTTCCATCCGCCCACCTATCCGTATTGTCTGTTTCTCGTAGACTAAAAGTGCTAGGATTATGAAATTAAATATGGCGGGGCGAATTGCCTTTTCCTACGACAAAACTTCGATCCCTCTTTTTGTTCAGAAATATTGAGTCTATTCCTTTGTGTTGGGTCGTTCATGAACGAACGAACAAAAAAGAACTATTCACTTAAAAGAACGAACTGAATAAGTTGAATTACATCGTTCGTTTTTAGTCACTTGTTCTTTGTTCGTTCTTATTCTATTACACAGGTCTACAAATACAGGGGTCATGTGAGTTGTTGGAAAGCTAAGAGTCATTTCCGAAGTAATTTGGTGCGTAGAATCTGAATCCGGCATCAGAACTGCCTCATCACTTCAGGATTTTGAGATATTTAAGGTTATGTACCCAAAAAACGGCGTTTTTTCCTACTTTTGAGGTTATGTACAGGGCGCAAAAAATTTTTGCGGTCTTTCTCTCCAGTTACATCATTTAGTACAACTCTTACCCTTTAATTTAAGGGTTCAAGAGATCAATTACGATTTTTTTTCGCAAAGTTATGGCTTTTCGAAGTTACGAGATATATCCCTTAGCATTTGCAATAAGCCTTTGAGATAACACAGGTCAACATGGTTCAGTTGTTGGAAAGCTAAGAGTCATTTCCGAAGTAATTTGGTGCGTAGAATCCGAATCCGGCGTCAGAACTGGCCCATCACGTCAGGATTTTGAGATATTTGAGGTTATGTTATTTTTTGGGTACATAACCTCAAATATCTCAAAATCCTGACGTGATGGGGCAGTTCTGATGCCGGATTCGGATTCTACGCACCAAATTACTTGGGAAATGACTCTTGACTGAACCATGTTGACCTGTGCTATGTAAATGTCAAAACATTATGAAGTTAAATGTGGGTAGTTCCATTAAACACGAAAGATATGATTATCGTAAAAACTCAAACTAATAAATGAATTTTAGTTATCAATCCGAATTTTGCATGGACAGAGAAGCAGAAATTAGCTTAAATTATCTCGGATACTTTTCCTTGTAGACTAGTGTTATTCGTTCTTATAAAGTTGTTCATTCTTATCCAGTTGTTCGTTCTTATAAAGTTGTTCGTTCCTCTACTATTCTTATACAGTTGTTCGTTCTTATATTATTCTTATGCAGTGTTTCGTTCATCTACTACTGCTGTTCGTTCTTATACCTTTCTTTACTGTTCTTATTTGTCGTTACTCTACTTCTGTTATGGTATTTTATGGTTTTTTTTTTTTTTTTTTTTTTTTTTTTTTTTTTTTTTTTTACAAATAATTTGTATATTTTAATTTTGTTTACTCTTAGACATGAAGATTGTTTCTAACAATTAATCACTGAATGGAAATATTTTTCAAATCCTACTTACTGATTAAAAAGGTTCGCCATGCTATGACTGGCTTTGAATTCTTTTTGAAATGTTGCCAATCCCACATTTTATCCAGAAGTAACACCTTTTATACTCGTAAAACCCTTCTCCCTTAAGCACCTCCATTTTAGCTTTGCTTAAATGTATAGCTAATAATGTCCTGTTTCACTTCTAGCAAGTGCATCATTTAATTGAGTTTGGCTTGCATATTTTTTCTTATTTTGTGCTTATAATTCGCAAGCTGTTTAAGCATGTACCACAATAATACTCTGCTATAATTTGGAACTTCACTTTTTATTATTATATTTCGTTTTATATTTTATCATTTGCATTGTAGACGACTTTATTTTTTTTAATTTGTTTTTATTATTTGTGTCATTTTGAGGAGGTCAAATGAAGAAACCCCATCAAAAACAAGCTGTATATAAATATGTACCGGAATTGGTATTTAGATAACAATAATATAAAATTTATCTACTTTATTTTGTGGGGTGCCTGCTACTGGTTTTTTTTTTTTACTCTTAACCCCCTAGCCATTGCCCGTACAATGCCTAAACTTGACACAGACTTTCAAAACATTTCCCATCCAACAAAGACAGTTTATTTGTTAACCAACTTTAAAGAGAAAATGAAGAGATTTACTAAAAAAAAAGACTAAAAAATACCCAAAAAATACTGAAAAATTGCATTCAAAATATCTAAAATTCATCCGCTTTTCAAATCGGGTGCGTAGAGTAGAAATAAAGACTAACAGTTTCCCGGGGCTGACTTAAGAAGCAAGCAGGAGCAAAGTACCCCTAGTTTTGACAAAATTTAAATAAAAGCAAGCAGAACAGGCCTTATATACAGCATAAGGCGTTTATTTTTTTTGGGCCAAATGCAGCGTGCAAAAATTCCGAACGGAATGATAAAACTTTATATATTGGGTCGAACACTAAGCAATTTCGTTATGATAACAGCTGATCTAATTGAATTTTTTCGCAGCTAACTTCACACTTAACCGCTTTACCTTTATACATATATTTGAACAGCTGATATAGTAAGGCTTTTTTGAAAAAAATTTTGTAAAATTTTTTGGAATAGTTTTTGTTTGGTGCCCGATCGAAGATGGAAGATCGAAAACAAAATTTTCGGCATATTTTACTGTTTTACTATCAAAAGGGTAAAAATGCAGTTCATGCAAGGCGAAAATTATGTGAAGATGTTTTGACTCGAGACATTGAAAGATTAAATTTGTCTAACGCGACCGTTCATAAGCACATGAAACGTATAAGATTAATTTCAAAGCTTGACATTTGGGTTCCTCATGTTCTTACAGACCGAAATTTGCTTAGTCGCATTAACGGCTGTGATTTGCCTATCAAACGTCAAAGAAGTGATCCATTTTTGAAGCGCGTGAGTTGGGTTGTTTACAAGAATTTAAAGCGCAAGAGATCATGGTCTAAGAAGGATGAACCAGCTCAAACCATTTCGAAGGCCGATAGTCACCAAAAAAAAAGGTTATGTTGTCTGTTTGGTAGGATTTCAAAGGGATCGATACCACGATTAATTCTGAAGTGTTTTGTGATCAGCTGGACAAATTGAATGATGCACTCAACCAGAAGAGGCCAGAATTGATGAATAGAAGAGGTGTAGTGTTCCACCAGGATAATGCGAGACCTCACACAAGTTCTATGACTCGCCATAAGCTTTTGCAGCTTGAATAGGATGTGCTACCACACCAACCATTTTCTCCAGACTTAACACCTTCGGACTATTACTTGTTCCGGTCTTTGCAAAATTTTTTGGATGGGAGAACCTTCAGCTCAAATCAGGACGTCAAAAACCGCTTGGACCAGTTTTATTGAAGGGCATTATTTGTAGATACTTGAAAAATCCGTTGATTAAAAGAATTCCTAATATAGTTTCAGTTTATCCATTGATTTTAGATCCAACCTATTTTTTTACAATTAAAACCATCAAGAGCTACCTTTTTTTCTCCCGCTCCCTACTTTTGTTTAAATGAAATTTCAATTAAGTGCAATTGGAGCAACTTCATTTTGTTACAGCGCCATGGGAATGACGAAACTGTTTTTTTTTCTTTTTGCCAAAATATCAGAGATCTCATAATAAACTGAACAACAAGAAATATATTACGCTCTGCGTCGCCACACTGCAACCCCTTTGGAAGATAGTCATAAAAAATGAGCTTGTCTTGTGTCTAATTTGACAGATAAATTGCGAAGATGAAGCACCAGATAGTAGGAGACAACTGTGAAACGAATTGCTATGACAAACATCATGCCATAATAATAATAAAACAGCAAAAAAAAAACGCAATGGAGGTGCCCCAAATTACCGGGGGCAATATTTCGGTAATTTTGGCAAGTTGCATTGTTCAAATGCTGACACCAAAAAAGCACAAATGCAACCAGGTGCCACCGCAAACCGAGTCGCATGTCTACCTTTGGGAAATTATTTATGCTAGAATCGCAGCAGAGGATTGGCGTTTAATCTGTGAACTGGCGAAAGCCAAGCCTAAGTCTAGTCCCACCTAGTCGCCGTTAGCTGTCAGTAGTGGTTTTATTTGAGTTTTTTTTCCTGTCTTTGCCTGTGAACTAGTTTAAGTCAATCACCAAGCCATGTGGTTTGCTAGCTTCCCAGGTAGCTGTCCAGCTGTCAGACCATTTTGCATGCAATGGACGCAACGTTAGGCGATGACGTTGTGGCCCAAATGCTAACATATGCCTCTAACTTGACCGAAAAAAAGCGACACTCGTGGCATGTGGCAGAACTAGGTGCTCGGAATGTGCACAATACACGCACATATTGTGCCATACACAGAACGACAACGGAGCAATGCACATAATGTGGGAAAAGGTCGTTGGCGTTTGAGATATGTTTATTTATGCCCTATAGAAGTGTATTTTGATATTGTCAAGTGATTGAAACTTTGCTGTTTCAGCAGTTATTAAAAAGTAAAAGGGTTGGAGACAAAAATTTTTGTGAACGACCTAGGGTTGCTTATTATTATTAACTTAAAAGCTAGTTAGTGCAGACCCCTTGGCATACGTTGAGCTCTCATTTTTGAGTATAGGAGTATGCCAACTGATAATTGTACGCTCCAGGATTGTAGGAAAGCTGCTATTACCAGTACCATTGAAATTTTGCAAAATCTATTGAGCACGTCGATAAAGTCAACCATAACTTTTTATTCAAATTGCAGTATTGTATCTTTCCCGTCTTCAACAAGATCTTCTTGTCCCGATTCCCTAGCTCAAATTGCATCAACCAAGTTGAAGTGCCCCTTTCGTTCCCTTTTCCCATGGTCTCTTTTTCGTTGAACCAATGGCCTTGCCACCGACGTGGGACAAAGAAAGACAAGGTCCGTACCCAAAACTACGTGATTCTCCAGTTTTCAAAATTTAGAACCCCTGCCCCCTCGGTGACCTCGGTAATATATGCCAATACCTCATTATTTGTAGATTTCCCTACCGTATTGTATGGACTACGTGACATTAACGTAGACCTCCCAACTCTCTGCCCCTGAACGAGTCACGTAATTTGTGCCTTAGCTCTCGTACATTCCAAGAATATTTTCATCAAAAAGGTTCATCAAACATGCCCCAGCGCCTTTAAGCAAAAGGGTAGGATCACAGTGGCCCTGGAAGAGAGTATTTCTTTGCTTGATCTGCATGCTAAGATAATTATTCTTAGTGACAGTGGTGTCAAGGAAGACAAATTCCCTTTTAACATCAATCTCAATCTAATAGTACGATCGTTGTCCGTGAAGGAAGCTTATTATTGGTCATGCCCTTATTTACTGCCAGATTTTTTTTTAATCGAAGCAAAGGCTCCGGCCGTATTGTTCTTGGGGAAGAAGAAGCTCCAGCGATTAAGGATTTCAATGCGCACGTTGTGGGAGGTTAGATCGTGGCCCCATTGAAGGGAACAGATGCTCAATAGCTTCTGTCTTTGATATCACGAACAGAAGACGGCTTGCAAGAAGCAAAGAGGCCTAGAGGCACCTTGAAGATGAAGACACGGGAAAACACTATAATCTGTAAGGCCAACTCTTATCTATAGGGAAATTGTTTTAGAAGCTGTATTGTTACAGAGCCTTACCGTTCCAAGTTGTAAAATCGAAGGATATGGGAAGTGTACTTGATGAGGGATGTACTTTCAAGTCCTTCAACCCCGGGTGGGACATAGGGCGGCGACAAACTTCCTCCATACTTCCCGATCTGCGGCCAGATACTTCAGCTGCCGCCACGTTTTACGGTGTGTTGCTGCTTCGGCCAATACAGTTAATTTCCAAGTAGTTCTTGGTCTACCAACTCGCCGTGTACCTTGAGGATTCCATTCGAAGGACTGCGCCACAATTCTTGATTCGATATAATTTGCGGCCATCGGATCTTAAGAATGTATCGAAGGCAGCGGTTTTCACAGGCATACAGCATTATATATTTGACCCTTAACTTGGTGCAAAGGGAAATTTGACTAGAGTTCCATACTAAAGACAACATTCCAAAGGCGCTGCGGGCTTTACTTATTCTGCTGTTAACATCCAGATCCGTTCCTCCGTCTGACGATACAAAACTTCCTAGATAGTTAAACTGTTTGACCTTCTCAATGGGCGCCTGTCTCAGAATAATGGGCTGATGTGCTGAGCGGCCAGTGTGCATTATTTTGGTTTTGTTGCAATTGATCCTAAGATCAGCCATCTCTCCATTCACTTGCAGGGATTGACACATCTCGTTCATCCCAAGTCAACATAATCCAAGTGGCTTAGCCTCTCAAAAGGTCTATTGAATACCATGTCCTTCAGTTGTACTTACGGTGGCAGTCAGTACATCGTCTATCGTCAGTAAAAACAGGATTGGCGACAGAATATCCCCTTGCCTTACTCCCAGTCGCACTTCGAAGGGATTTACTAGATATTCATTATAGTATTGAAAAAGTTAATA